>WSYH01011306.1:0-21068 GCA_036426205.1 Ascaphus truei
AAGGGACCCAGAAGACGGCAACTCAGGAGGGTCAACAGAAATGAATAGGATGACGTCGCACCCTTCAGAAAAAAGAAAGATGTGCATGCACACCGAGCGTTATGGACATGCCACCATCTCCAGCAGAAAAGTTGAGTAAGCTCTGGGGTCGCACGAAACCAGAGTCTCCTGATAGGACGGGCTCCTGCGGTCCAATGGGCCTATCGGTCCCGTACCATCTGGATCAGCAGTTGTGGGGGAAGGAGACGAGCGGTGTTACCTAGTGAGCGGTTGGCTTCCCACAACAACCTCAGGCGGCTGGGAGAGACTGGGTAAGAAGATTTACATAAGCACTGGCGGGATACACCGGTCGGTGGGTCCCACCCCCGCCCCCTTTTGTAAAGTACCCAGCTTTATCAGTAACCCATGTTCACGCTTCTCCCCATCTTCTGGCTGCATTATACTATACTCAGATCTAAGCTCCAACTTTAAAACGTTATTTTTTTGCGGATTATTATACATGCTACAACCTTAGAGCTATATTCAGTTCAAACAACTTTTCCAATATGGACCAAGGCTGTGCAGAGGTTGTGGTGAGGTATAAGTGAATGTAGAAATGTACTATGCCCCCCCAGCCCAACCCTCCCATCCCTAAATTTGTTCCCCCCCCCCCCCCCCCCCAATTTTATTGCCCCAAATTATGTATTTTGATGTGGATGTTAATGGTATTAACTTCAATCAAATTGAGTACAACAAAAAAAGAAGATTTATCAAAATTCTTGTAGGTGGTTTCGTAACAAAGCACCAGCCCCACCCGATGTCCACCTCCGCCATGTGAGTTCACTTTGGTCCGAGGGAGTATGGTTTCTCTTTTAATTCACGGATGGAAAGATACAAAACTTGTTTTGGCTCCAACATGATATAAGAAAAACAATTACTTGTTTTCAAAATCTTGCTTTTTCATAACTTGTTAGATTGCACTTTAAAAGGTCAAAATTTATCCCTACTTGTATTTTTATTTTTTTACAATGTGCTTTGATAAATAAAACCATACGAAGTCCTTAGGATAACTTACTACACAAATAACAAGGCTTTTCCTTTTTTGATCACAGATTTCTCAAGGTCCCTCCCACCAAGCTGGGATACAAAATATGGCTGCGGTTCACTGGGCTACTTCTAAATCACCCTTGTGAAAGGCTTCGGGCAATTTTACCTGTTCAGCAAGTTGTTATCACTCCCCCACATGGCTAACTTTAAAAGGAACGAGCAAATTACATTGATTCATTGCTTTAGCCCATTTGTGAGCCACAGACATTGCCCAGGGCATTCACCTATAGCCCCCCTACTGCTGCTACTCTATCAAGCCCCCCTCCTCCTCTCTTCCACAATTGTATCTTCTCCCCCTGCTCTCTCCCTGCTTTCCCCCCCATATCGTGGTCTCCCAAGACCACCCATGAGCTCTGCTAAGTGCAATAATACAATACTAACCTACAACCCCTTTTTCTGTGCTTATCATATAGTGAATATGAGTTTGTTATTTGTGTCGACTCTACAAGTCCTACCGCAATATATATAATATCTACATATATATTTTGTTACATATTATCCCCATTGTAGTTGTGTTGTTTTCAGTGTTCGATGATCACATCTCAGCAACGCCAGACAATACAAGTGTATTATTAAACACACAAATTGACTTCTGCTTCATAAAATCTCCCCGAGTTTTGGTTTTGAACCAAAACAAGTGTGCTGTTGTTGGGGCCTTACCTTCGTCAGAACCGAATGTTAATGAGCTTGTCAATGTGGACTAGCAAAGATGTCTCTCTGAACGTACGTGAAATGTAACCTTTGTGGCTTAAAACGGCTATAAAGTCATTTAAAAACTAATATAGTGGCGCCATGAGCTTATGCAGGCTGATAAATGGATGGTTTATTGGCCGTCCCTGGCTTTATTTTGGTCTACTGCCGTATCCTACTTAAAACAAACTTGCACACTCAACACCTTTTTCCCCCAATGGATTCCCTATCCTTCTATACTACAATCAATATCTCTATTGCTCTTTACATTAATCCTTCTTCTTTCTTAATCTCAAAGTTTAATATAAAATCCTTTGGGCCATCGTCCCCTGCTCACCCTTCTAGCGGTTGCTTACTTGATTAGTTACTATTATACTTTGTATTTTCACTGTATTCTGTGTGTTGTATTGGTAGTATTCTTTTTGATTAACTGTAGATTTTTTTTTTTCTAAATATTGATTGTAGTCCATGAAGTCCGGTTTACGTTTAGATTTTGCTGGTACAACGTAGACCGACGATCCTTGAATCCTTTGTTCCTAAAGGTGTCAACAATAAAGTGGACCAAGCCCAGGTCATGGAGATCTGGTCCTTGGTTTCTGAAGCTCCAAAGACTCCAATTTAAGAGCGGGTGCCATACAGCACCATCCCCTTGGGTGGGTCGCCATAAAACATTTACTACTTGTCGTCCTTCACACCAAAGCCGTTTTTTAACTTCTTGCTCTTACCACTTTTATTAACTGTTACCCATATAAGCCCCAGTGGTTGTTTTCTCAAGTTCAACCCAAAACTACGCCCTTCTGTCTTTATCTGACGCTGTTGCATCATTGAGTAAGCTCCAGAAGAGTGCATACAAAGCTTTGTATCTCGTTTTCACAGAGACCTGAAAGCTGATAGGACATCAACACAGACCAATCCAAAGATGCCTGTAACGCTTGACTGCCCGCAGTACCTGGGCCAGTCCCCAATACTGAGGTGGGTAAGGGTATAACACGCACCCACACAGTGAGGGCGTGCCCGGAGTGTGGTTATGATGCGTTTCCGTCCTGGGGAGAAAGGGTTTAGCCCTGATACTTTCCTGCGTTCCGTGCGGTGCCAGAGGTCCGCGGTAAAGATCCTAAAGCCGTAGGTCAGGCAGGAAGAGTAGTGTAGTGAGTTCCAAGCCGAGTCCAGGGAGTACGAGGTAACACGAAGTCAACGAGAGCGAGATCCAATCCAAGGTATCACACGCGGCAGGGCTGAGCGAGAGCTCTGCAACACAAATAGAGAGCCAGGCATTGACCCCTCTCCGTACTACACGAGCCACGTAAAACTATGCAGAGAGGAAGAAGGGAGGGCAGACAGGAACTATAACTGCCGGAGAACCAATGGAGCAAGATGCGGAGCGGGGTTTAGTGAGCAGGTCCCATGGATAGGTGAGGATGCCTGGTGTATGTGTGCCCTAGTGGGAATATGTACCGTAGAAGGGGAGGGGGAGGCATAGGGAAGGTAAATGAACCTCTGCTCATCTAGAAGGTAGTGTAAAATAATGCTGGTATAGGTGTCTTCGTACTGAGAATTGTATGACAGTGAACCAAAAGAAAAGACTCTCAGTGTAAATTAGCATTCAATTATCCCTGGTGTGAATGTTAGACTTAAAATATCTTTATTCAGGTTAATTATTAAAATAAATGGTGGCATGAAAGGAATAACATAATCTTGACACAATATGTCAGATGACTGGAACTAATTGCCATATTATCGATGACACAATGTGTCAATTGCCTGGATACTATCCAGTTGGTAGCGGGTTGCTACCATTAAAGACCCTATTGTCAGTCTAGGAATGTCAGGCTAGTTGCTTGAATTAAAGTAAGATAGGTATTAAATTCCGTCCCTCCTGGCCATTGAGAGGATGTAAAAAAACATCTTGGTGGTGAGCTGCGAATAATATATCTCATCAAAGGCTATATATTAGGCCTGGAACAGAAGTATGCTTATGATGATGGGGTGTTTCTATCTTTCTCTGATCAGATTAACAAGCTTGGCTGCACACAAATAGATGTCAATCAACTTGTCAGCTATGCTGCCTATCCATTCCTCCCATAGAGTGCAGCCAAATAGCTGTATGAGAACCATGCTCCGAATCTCCATGATTCATTAAGCATATGGTTATAGTCAAGTAAGCAGCGTAATTCTTATATAGCCGGATATTAACAGTACCAGATCTCTGTTACTACCAGCTGTCCAGCTGTTTTTGCCCTGTTGGACATTATTGTAACACATGGGTGATCCCGTCCTGGATCTCCATGTTAAGTATGCGTGACTGCAACACCAAATTAAGAAGACTATACTGATGGCGTTTCATAGCCATTCCCTCAATCACCATCGCAGCCATACATAAAGTAATATCCACAACTGTTGATGTACGGTCAAAGAAAGCTGCCTGCCAAGTTAAAATTTAAAAGAGCCCCGTCGACGATCGTTTCCGTTAAACCGCTTTGTCAAGATGCTCTCCCTGGCTGCAGGAAAAGGCGCCCTAATCAGATTCTACTTATATACAATGGCGTGCTAGCATCTACCGATTGCGCACTTGTTAGGCGCTCTTCTTGGTGAAAGGACAATCTGTTGGTTGGTTTGATATGGTATTCTTGTCAGTATAACATGACGTCACATTACTCACGTTGGTTCATTCCCGTGTGTATGGTGGCAGGACTTATGATGTAGCACTGCACTGGCCCATTCTATGCTACTCTCACGTATTGGTGGCAAGAGAATACATTATTGCTGTGTGAGTTAGTGTGTAACTTGCCTGTTAAACTTTGTGCTAAAGGTAAAAGAAGTTTGACAAATTAACCCCCTTTGACTCCTTAAGGAAAAAACAAAACAGAGACTTTATATAGCGCTGTGTGCCATTTCCTGCAAGCTTGTATGCATATTTCTATGTCAGTAAAAAACACACAAAGCAATATGATGATATACATGATGGCTAGAAGGTGGGTTGAAATTAAATTAATGCGATTTTAAGGAGTAAACCTTCATTAAGGAAGTCCCTGTGGAGATGAGGTTGCCTAAGATTGTATATTCTACACCTTAGCCTCTCTGCCAAAATAATTGTCTCCCAAGTTTCCTGTTTTCTTTGTTTCTCCGCCTGTTCGCGTGCTCTTCCCGGTTTGTAGGATACCCTCACACACAGCTCGCCTTGACTTCCCGCTGTTCTTACTCTCCCCCCGTCCCCCCCCCCCGTCTTACCTCTTTGAGGCCTCCTATCTTCTTAATTCGTCCATTTCTGGGGGGGAGGATCGGAGTGCAAGGAAATATTAATGTACATTGGTGGGGTGGTCCCTCCAGGGGGTTTTTCTAAAAGGGGCTAGCTTAGAGGGCGGCGGTGGTTCGCTTTTACTATGTTCCCGGTGCGTTTTTATCCTTTTTCACGGGTGGTTGCATATCTTGTCGGGGTTCTTCGCATCTGGGGTGGAGTTTTGCGGTCTCTTCTTTCCGACGGGTTTTTCCTTTCCCGATTGCCTTTTGGTTTTTCCCCCCCTGTCTTTTTTTCTTTCATTCCCGGGACCGCTGCATGTGCTGTGTTTCTCCCTTCGCCCAGGAACCCCGTTTTCTTCCGCGGGCTTGTATGTAACTCACCTGTTCTACGGCGGACCCTTTGTCCGTCTTTTTTTAGAGTTTTCACTGTCCCGGGAGGGGACATGGTGGGGGAGGGGTCGGAACAAGGTAGGGGGGGGGGGGTGCGGGGCCGCGTGGTATTAATGTGTGGTCCGCCTGAATCTTTTTCCATTTTGGCGGCCGAGGGGGGTGACGTTTTAATGGTGGCCACGTGGTGGCGGCTCTTGATCACGGGTGCGGGGGGTTGGTTTTGGTTTCTCCTGGGATGGGCGATGGATCGGTGTCTGTTTTGGCGGGGGCCGGGTGCTGTTCGTATTGGGGATGGGGGGAGAGAGTCCTGCTGTGGGGGCTCGGGGGCGAGTGTGTCGTCGCTACCTCACTGGGGTAGAGGTGGTGTGTGTCGGGATGTCCGTGGCTGTTCCTACTGGTTGTTCCGCTCTGCGGCGTCCTGTTTCTGCGGGGGGGTCGGGTGGGTTTAGTTCGTTTTGAATTCAGGAAAATTTGATGCATCGGGGCAGGGGAGGTAGGTCAGGTGGCTTCCTGGTAATATTGGGGGTCGGGTTTTAGAACTTGTTTGTAGGACCCACGGTTCTTCAGTTCTAGGTGTGCCCATTTTGTTTTCTAACCTATATACTTTTATGAATTCCTTCCATTGGGGAATTTAAGGTGTCCAATAACCCATTATTATTTTACTTTGGTTATATGGATCCTACCTTGTGAGTATCCCTTTTTGGTTTCTAGTTTTAGATTTATCCTCGTTCTTATTCTCTATTCCTCCTTCTCACTAATTTTTTTATATTCGACCTGCGGATGTGGTCTTTTTATTCGGCGCAGGTCGCGGTTGGTTAAGGGTGTCTTAGGGGTTGAGGGGTTGGAGGGGAGGAGGAAGGGGGAAGAGGGCGAAGGGGGGAGGGGAGAAGTTGAAGGTCGAAGATGGAGGTGGGGTATGACGGGGGGGATGGGGGGGGGGTTGTTGGAAGGGTGAGTCTTGGGGGGGGGGTAGGGTTCACCTGTTTACCTGTAAGTTTGTGGGGCTTCAAGTTCGAAAGACTCCATAGAATGATAACAGTTTCGTTCTTCTTCTTCTTGGCGTGACGCCGCTAAATTTTCGCACTTATATTAGGCCTTGTTTAGTCTCGCGTGGTCGCTCTTCTTCTTAGGCGAAGGGGGGGGTGTGTGGCTGGCTAGCGCAAAGAAGCTATAGTGGCTGGTCTCTTTGCGATGAAACTCCGGTGGAAATTTGTTAACTCATTCTTTTTACGTCTCTTACTTTTAACTCAAGTAAATGCCAAAATAATATTTATCTCGATTCTGATTTTATTCAGAGTAAGTCGTAAAAATTGATCTGGTTTTTATTCAGAGAGCCTCTCCAATAAATTCTTGGAAGGATTTTTTTCATCTCCGTGCCATAGTTGAACAGCACATCAATCGATATATCTTCTCCATATAATAATGTTTTACATGTATAATTTCTCGATACATTATTCATACAATAATACCATATTCTGAATCTTCTTCCGCCAACCGCTCCCACAACATTTCCCTATATCTTCGCTTCTTCTTTTATCACTCACATGCTTAGTCTTCCCCCCATGCAGGTCGTTTTAGGAGCAGGACCCCTTTGTTCTGGGGGTCCCCCGTTTGTTCTTGCCCCTCCCGCCCTCTCTCTTGTGCGCCCACATCGTAACGTCGTTTTGAGCGCTATCTCCTACAACCACTGCACCGTTTTGTTTCTCCCCCCGTCGCCCCATGTTCAGATAATATTGGTTGCCTGTATACCTGTAATCATGCAGAAGCTGGAGTAAACTGTTCCTCTACGTCTACGGATCCAATAGGGTATTATCGTCATAGTATCCCCTTCTAGTTTACGTATTTAAACCAAGGCTAGCTATCCTTTTATTCACTTCCAAATCCACAAAAACCAAAAATCCACCACCCGGTAGAACCCATAGTATCGGGTAGTGGGTAACCTCACCAAAAAGTTAGTCCTTAATGTGGATACAATCCTAGACCCTATTTCACCTGTTTTGCCATCGACTAACAGACTGTCGGGATGTTTTACGTAACTGAGAACCCCAACATGTGAAACTGCATTCCATTGGTGAAACTCCCTCCATTTAGTAGACTTCCTTCTAATAGTAAGGCTTCTTACTCCAGTACCGCCCTATCCAACTAAGTAAAACTCTATCCGGAGGAGACACACTAATAGTGACAGCCTTTCAATGCACTGAGACTAACTCCATACTGTAAAGTGAGACTGATTTTCATTCAGGGTTTTTCTCCCTAGTGGAAGGTCAAGACTGCTTTACAATTAGTATATTCATCCAAATTTGAGTGAAACAGCGTTCCAAACATGTGACTATGCTAAAGAAAAGCACTTATTGACGTCACCCCCCTCGATCATGGTAGTGCTTCGCATGTGAAAAACTACTCCTCCTCAAGATGGTGGACTCTGATGGGGATTCTCCTTCAATGACTGAGACTGTCTTCCAGTGAGTGAATCACCACCCAGGTTTGGGACTGACTTTCAGAGCAAAGGCACTCCCAAATATTAGGACTAACTTGCAATTGTTGACAATTCATCACAGACCTAATAGGCTTCAAGCCAAGGATCCCACACATAATCACCATGCAGTGCATGTGCTTGCAAGTGTACCTATAAGAAAAATGGCAAAATTGTGGTGCTCTAAAAAAAAAAAGCCTCAAGTATGTTATACAAAAAATATAAAGTTCGCTGAATTTTATATAATGAAGTCCTGAAGTGGGAACTCCTTGGGATATGAATAAGGGGATGCCAACCCTAGAACATGGAACATCTTTTTATTGATCCCTACCCTTTGTAATCGAACTAGTTGGCTAGGGCCCCCCCCCGAGCTTAGTAAGGAAGGGGCCACACAAGTGTTCCAGCACGTCGTCGGTCAGATTGAAATATGCTTGTGCTAGAAATAGCTCACGTTATAGTTGGCGATATCCTTTTGGCTGTCCCACTCTCTTCTTTCATCATCTCTTTCACACAGGTAGTGTGGCTTCTGTTTTTTCCTGGATAATATGACCGATCAAAGGAAAAAGCAGCACTAAACTCAGAAGCAAAAAAAATATAAATGAAATCCAAGAGAGCGCGTGTGCCCATAAAAACGAATGATTTAATATGGATACTACAAATAAATACATCACATTACTGGGTACACAGACCCCCACCAACGCGTTTCGAGCGTGAGCTCTTTCTCAAGGTGACTAACTAAAGTACTCACCAGTCTGCTTAAGTTACCCATGAGGCGGCGCTGCTGTCCATTCCGTCGTTCACTTCCTGAAACTCTCAGGAGTGACGCGAACGTAATGACGTCAGCGCGTGCCTGTGGGCAATACAAAATATCAAAATTTATGACAAAAAACTTTATCGTTTAAAACACTAGCTATATGTGAAACAAACTACGAACTCGGTATACTTCCAGTGATGAAGGAACACTAAGAAAAAAAATACGAATTTTAAAAAGAACTCTAATTAAAGTGAAAATGTCCATTAAAGAAGAAAAATACTATCAAGTGGATAGACTAGTTGACCAACGTATAATATATATAAGCACATTAGTATAACTTGATGACCATAATGAATATTGTATATACATTTATAAAGCGTCAATATCCACTTGAAAAAAAAAGAATTTATAATAAGCTGATAGTCAGGGAATGAAAAAACTAGAATTGACCGATTTGTATAATAATAAAATTATAAGAATCAATAAGTGCATCAGTTAATTATAGATAGATTAATAAGATATGTATAATCAATCAATCTACGTTTGGGTTGAAAAACCAAATCTTAAACAAAATTAGTATTTAAACTTAATAATAAAGATATGAGGAAGAAATAAGAATAATAGTCACACACACATAAAAATAAATTATTGGGGACAATGTGCAAATTAAGGATATAGTATGTATTTTGGGTGGATTAAATATGGACATCCATAAAATATGGATATAAATTGACTATACCATAAGAATAATCAATGACCATAAAAACATCCCTTTCAGATTAAACCTTCACGAAATGTAGGACACCTCCCAAAAGCATGGAAATAGGATACAGTTTATTTTGATGATCACTTACTGCCACACTGTTATCCTATTTCCCATGCTTTGGGAGGTGTCCTACATGTTCGTGCAGGTTTAATCCTAAAGGGATGTTTATGGTCATGATTATTCCTTATGGTATAGTCAATTTATATCCATATTTTATGGATGTCCATATTAATCCCACCCAAATTCTATACCTATATCCCTCATTTGGCACATTGTCCCCATTTATATTTATTTAGTGTGTTACTATTATCATTATTTCTCATTCATATATTCTTATTATTAATGTTTAATAATTTTTTTTTTAAGCATTTGGTTTTTCAACCCAACCATGATTGATTTGATTTATATCATCTATTAATCTTATACTATATTTTGTGAAAGCACTGTAATGCCTGTCTGCATGGCCTCTTCCCTAGGGAAATCTCATTGGTCCCTTGGCCCGCCCGCCCCCGCACACCTCTCATTGGCCTGAGGTGGAGTGTCGGGCAAAAGACACACAAGACACACACCACCCAGACCACACGGTAGGAGGGGGGGGGTGTTGTGGGGCTCACAGTGTTAGCAGCACATCTCCCGGTCTCTTAACCCGCTGGGTCCCGAGGGCTCCCCTCTTCCTCCCCAACATCAGCCTGAAATCCAAGTCATCGGACCCGCGCACCTCCCCTCTCCTCGTGTCTCCCCCCGGTGCTCCGCTCAGCTCCCCCCCGGTGCTCTCCGCTCACCTCCCCCGGTGCTCCCTCTGTCCCCCTCCGGTGCTCCGCTCTGCTCCCCCCTGTGCTCCGCTCTGCTCCCCCCGGTGTTCCGCTCACCCTCCCCCCCGGTGTCCGCTCACCTCCCCCCGGTGTTCCGCTCACCTCCCCCCCGGTGCTCCGCTAGCTGCCCCCCCCGTGTTCTCCGCTCAGCTCAGCTGCCCCCCGGTGCTCCGCTCAGCGCTGCCCCCCGGTGTGCTCCGCTCAGCTCCCCCGGTGCTCCGCTCAGCTTCCCCCCGGTGCTCCGCTATCTCCCCCGGTGCTCCGCTCAGCTTCACCCCGGTTCTGTCGCTCAGCTCCCCCCCGGTGGCTCTCGACAGGCATGGGCAGGCAGCCTGCACCTGCCACGCGGCACCTAAGTATGGCGCGCCCGGAAGGACCCCCTCCTTCCCTCGCGGACTAACTAAGATGACGGCTGCCGGAAAGTAGAGGTGACGTGTTGTGTGTGTGTTTCTCACTGTGTGTGTTTTGTGTCAACTGTGTGTGTGTTTCCACTGTGTGTGTGTGTTTGTGTGTGTGGGGGGGGGGACATGTGTGTGTGGGGGGGACACTGGGTTGTGACTCCACACTGTGGTGTGACACTGTGTGTGTGTGTTGTTGTGTGTGTGTGTGTGTGTGTTGTGTGACATGTGTGTGTGTGTGACACTGTGTGGTGTTGTGTGTGGGGGGGGGGACGTGTGTGTTGTGTGTGTTACACTGTGTGTGTGTGACACTGTGTGTGAGTGTGTGGGTGCCCCCCCCTCTGTCCACTGCCCCCCCTCCTTCCACTGCCCCCCCCCCACCTCCTGTCCACTATCCCTCCCCCCTCCCCCCCTCACGTCCCACTGTCCCCCCCCCCCTCCCGTCCTGCCCCCCCCTCCGATCCACGTTTCCCCCCCATCATCCCCCCACCTGTCTCCCCCCTCCCATCCACTGTCCCCCCCTCCTCCTGTCCCACATGTCCCCCCCCCTCTGCTCCACTGTATCCCTGTCCCCCCTCCTCCTTTCCACTGTCCCCCCCCTCCTCCTGTCCACTGTCCTTCCCTCCCTCCCCTCCCTGTCCACTGTCCCCTCCCCCCCCTCCCCTCCCTCCTGTCCACTGTCCCTCCCCCCCCCCCTCCTCCTGTCCACTGTCCCCCCCTCCCCTCCTCCTGTCCACTGTCCTCCCCCATCCCCTCCTCCTTCCACTGTCCCTCCCCCCTCCCCTCCCCTTGTCCACTCCCTCCCCCCCTCCCCTCCTTCTGTCCCACTGTCCCCTCCCCTCCCCTCCTCTGTCCACTGTCCCTCCCCCCTCTCCCCTGTCCCTGTCCCTCTCCTCCTGTCCACTCTTCCCTCCCCCCTACCCCCTCCTCCTTTCCACTGTCCCCTCCCCCCTCCCTCCTCCTAGTCCACTGTCCCCTACCCCCCTCCCCTCACCCCTCCTGTCCACTGTCCCTCCCCCCCCTCCCACCCTCCCCTCCTCCTCCCCCTGTCCCTCACCCCCCTCCCCTCCCTGTCCACTGCCTCCCCCCTCCCCCCCTCTCCCCCCTTTCCCCCCCTCTCCCCCCTCTCCCCCCCCCCCTTTTTCCTACGGGAATTTAACTCCCGGGCAACGCCGGGTCTCTCAGCTTGTACTATCTATAATTAACTGATGCACTTATTTGATCTTATAATTTTATTATTATACAAATCGGTCAATTCTAGTTTTTCATTCCCTGACTATACAGCTTATTATACAATTCTTTTTTTTTTCAAGTGGATATTGACGCTTTATAATGTATAACATATTCATTATGGTCATCAAGTTATCTAATGTGCTTATATTATTATAAACGTTGGTCAACTAGTCTATCCACTTGATATTTATTTCTTCTTTTAATGGACCATTTTTCATTTAATTATGATGTTTCTTTTTAAGTTCGTATTTTTTTTCGTAGTGTTCCTTCATCACTGGAAGTTTATACCGAGTATTCGTATGTTTTTCACATATAGCTGTGTTTTAAACGATAAACATGTTTTGTGTCGATAAAATTGTGATATTTTGTATGCCCACGGCACGCGCGTGACGTCATTACTTTCGCGTCAGCCTCCTGAGAGTTTCAGGAAGTGAACGACGAATGGACAGCAGCGCGCCTCATGGGTACTTAAGCAGACTGGTGAGTACTTTAGTTAGTCACCTTGAGAAAGAGCTCACGCTCGAAACGCGTTGGTGGGGGTCTGTGTACCCCGTAATGTAGCTGTATTTATTTGTAGTATCCATTAAATCATTCGTTTTTATGGGCACACGCTCTCTTGGATTTCATTTAATTTTTTTTTTGCTTTCCTGAGTTTTAGTGCCTGCTTTTTCCTTTTGCTTCGTGCAAGTGTACCCTAAACACATGATATGTGACTTTGTATATTACAGTATTAGCCCATTTATTGCTGTTTTTCATATTTATTTATTTATAAAATGTTTTACCAGGAAGTAATACAATGAGAGCTACCTCTCGTTTTCAAGTATGTCCTGGCACAGAGTTATGATGACAAATACATAGAGAAAAATGATATGACATAATGACAAATACATGGGTACAAATACATATCCGTCTGGATGTTTTGTCAGTTCTCTTGACAGTAAAATAATTCTCTTTAGTTATTAGTCATGTTCTAAAAATGACTTCTAGATAACAATTAGCTTGGTGTTAAAGCATATAAGTCTCAAGTGGGTTGTTTCTGAAAGTAAAACAAAAACGACCTCCTCGTTACCTGACGATGACAGATCATTGCGAATTGCTCCAGAAAGAGTACATAAAGTGCTTTGTATCTCATTTTCACTGGGCTGTGACCAAGTTATATTAGTTAATAATTAAATACAGTAGATATAACCTAGAAACTATATACAGAAGCTCAGCATGGACAACCCACAGATCCCAAGGGGCATTGTCACTGCAGTCCCATTTTACTGTAATAAAAGCTGTCCCTTTTCTCACAATGTTTACTAGTAATTGCCCTGGCGTTAGTGTGGGCGCAGGAAGCAAGCAAACAGCAATTATAGGTACCACCATCTTCCCCCTAGATTTGCATCCTCTCTGTTTTCCACTTGTTCCAATACACCAGCTCTTTGTATCTCTGTATTGGGCATTGCTCTCACTAATTTCCACTCCTGCCTACTTTCTCTCATTGACAATGTCAGGGACCAAATGAAATCTTTTTGCAAACCTCAGGCCAATAGCTGAGTGTTTCATTTCATTTAGCTTAGGTTGTGTTGCATGTACTAGATTGTGATGTTACTTTAGTTAAGCATAAGAAACACACAATATTGCAATCCTGAAATGGAAACCTATTCTTGTCCCCCTCCATGTACTGCTTGAAGTTACATGTGGAAAGTTGGTCTGTCCATAGAGAACCCTATGAAGTTTGTCTATTGGGCAAAAATGAAGAACGGAATGAAGAACTCTCAAGTTGGTTCATTAAAATGGATCACAAACAATGCTACTACAATGTCTCTGCCTCATGAGCCCTGTGAAGAAAAAGCAGAGGCCTGTCTTTGCTTCTTGACATGAGAAGCCAGAAATGATTCATGTATTCCATATGTATTAGGGCCCTGCCTTTCCCGTTGGACGCCCCTCTCCTTACCTCGCACTGCGTCAAATGACGCCGCGGGGTTGTGTGACATCACGTCACCCACGGCATCATTTGACGTCACGTTATCATAGCAACCGTGATGTCACATGACCCCGCGGCGTCAGCCATGGTCACGCGTCCTGAAGCCGTCAGAATCCCGGTAAGTAGAGGTTGCAGAGGCCTCGTGCTGTCCCCCGGCATTTAATTTAAATGCCTGGGGGGAGAGCACGGGATCTCTGTAACCGCCTGCGCCCCCCCCCAAAAAAATCTCGCGCCACCCAGTTTGCTCAACGCGGTATTAGGACATGACTGTAGGCTCACATGGTAGGTAATGAGCCCATCTAACCCTTTAACATACTGTAAGATATACTCAAGTTTTATTGAGAACTATGTATATTTCTGTTTTCTACTTCTGTTAAATGACTATATTATGCGATCTGGTTTGTATAATTGATTATGAAAAAGGAAGGGGAAGTAGTTATCTAAAAAAAAAAGAAGGAAAATAAAGTTTTCGTTACTCACATTTAGGGGTTATTCATGAAACGGTGACAGTGGAACTATCACATGAAAACTTCCATTGAATGTAGGGGGAGTGTCCATGCTATACGGCCCCGATCAACACTATCGCAGTTTAATGAATAACCCCCTTAATTCAAGGTCTGTTTTAGTCCTACTGGGCATTATGTACAGAAAATGGTCACCTTCAGCTTCAATTTGTACTAAAAAAAAAGCTAGTGCATACAATTAAAGTATTCTTGCTTATCTTTAAATGTTCTAACAAAACAAGTATTCTTAGCAACCCATCTTGGTTGACCCAACAATAGATTGCTGTTTGGAGATAATAGCCCTCTCTGTGACCAGAGTTCTGGGATTTGTATTTTAACATTTTGACAAACAAAGCCCACTAAGTTTATTAACTGTAAACATGTTCTGTTTTCTATTAATGCTCTACGATATGATGCAAGAAGTCCATAAGATTCTAGAACTCGTGCTGATTATTGTAATCTACTGCACAATTAAACACAGCTTTATCTTTCAAGCTGTAATCTGTCTCTCACATCCTCTTTTATCATTTAAACGGATACAGTACGGGAAGCATTGTTGCCAATATTAACTAAGCGGTGCTATTCCGGACGTTCCTCCTTCTCCTTCCGTGCACCCCAAAACTGGAACAACCTACCAGAGACTCTCACATCCACCACCAGTTTAAGTTCTTTCAAATCTAAGGCTGTCACACATTTTAATCTGGTCTGTAACTGTTTCATACGCCCATAATATTTATCATCTTTAACTATGCATGCAATGTCTTGTATATAATGTATACCCTGTTCATTTATGTAACTGTATTTGTAATCATGTATTATTTGTCTTAACTCTGTGCCCAGGACATACTTGAAAACGAGAGGTAACTCTCAATGTATTATTTCCTGGTAAAATATTTTATAAATAAATAAAATTCCAAATGACAGTTTCTGGTGCCAGTAGACTCCTTCTGGCCCATTCGCTTGAATAGACTCTAAGGGGTCTTCGGGCATTCATTCCAAGCCCCTTCAGTGTACATCTGCATCACCCCAAAGGTGGGTGCCTGATGGGGCTCCCCATGAGCTGCTCCCCTCTGCACAGGATTAGTGTTCTAAGGATTAACATTTGCTTGTACTTTGTGGAATGTCAACCCAACCCACTGGGATGTTAATGAGCCAGGAAAACAAAGGACTTTGAATCCACAGCTGCATTCAATCTGAACAGGATAGAAAACAGGCTCCAGGCACTCCAAAACGATCCAATTCTCTTCTGTGTGTAAAGTAAAAACTGTGGTCCCAGAGATGAGTAAAGATGAAAAAATATTTATTGCAACATACAAGGGTGAACAATAAAATACCTCCCACGCGTTTCAACCAACAACTGGTCTTTCAGCATCTTTTTTTGGCATTCAATCTGAACCCCTTCAGTGTATATCTGCATCACCCCCAAGGCGGCGGACAGCCTTTGGCACAGCCGAAGGGCAGCTAAAGGGTGTGAGCCGTTTGCTGCCATTCGCTGATGTTTACGCGAATCGCCCTTGAGATTGATCCGCGGAAACCCGTGTACCAAAGGAACTGGCCGATCCGCTGCGGATCCTAATCCGCTACAGAAATTGGCCCATCTATACCAACAAGTGGTTGGTATGTTACAAGCTTTCGAACCTCTCAGGGTCGGGAGAGGTTGGAAAGCTTGTAACATATCAAGTACTTGTTGGTCCAATCAAAGGTATCATACCTACTCCCTCTCCCTCCTTTGTTACTCCTTTGTTCACTAATTCTGTGCCCTAGTGATTTCGCTGCCCAACCCAATATAAAACTCGGAGTATACACATTTTAGCCTATATATTACACCTTCTGTAGAACATTTTATAAATGGTTTTAGTTGTATTGGGTTCCCTGTATAAGGATGTGCAAATGTTTTAGTATTATACGTATAAGAACACTGCACACATTTACCGCACGTGTCATTCCCGGGTGGCTGGTTTTCCCATTCTGACCTGGTTCGCTTTTCTCTAGAAGTAAAACTCACTTTTTGTAACATTGTCCCTAATGTTCATATTTCTACAGAAAAACAAAACTAGGGATGTCTCTAGTAAGTGAAATAAGCTGTGGTCCATTTGGAACTATATGCCAATGCTTATAAATCATACCTTTCGGAACCCCAAAATTAGTAGAAAAAGTTGAAATGAAATTCAGTTTAGATTTTTCTTTCCTGCATCTTTCTTTGATTTATCTTTTGTTATCAAGCTTTTTTTGTGCTGCGTCCTTTACAGGTATAGAGATAAAAAAAAAATGTCGGAAAAAGATCCACTGTAACATTTTAGTACGACCCCGCAAGCTAGATGTTATAATTTACAAATACAAACAATGTGATATGTTAGTGTAGAAAGGATTCAATATCTAATATATTGTATATCCGAATACTAAATCATCAATAGGTATTGTTTGGAATTTCTCTATTCCATCTTTACTATTTTTTATAAATCATTTTAAAGCTAAGAGGGAAAAGGAGCAGCTCAGTGAGTAAAGACACTGACTGTCACTGAGATTTTGAAGCAGAAGAGCCTGGTTCAATTCCCGATGTCGGCTCCTTGTGACCTTGGGCAAGTCACTTTATCTCCCTGTGCCTCAGGCACCAAAAACATGGAGTGTAAGCTCCACGGGGCAGGGACCTGTGCCTGCAAAATGTCTCTGTAAAGCGCTACGTAAAAACTAGCAGCGCTATACAAGAACATGCTATTATTATTATTATTATTATTATAACACTCTACCATAGATAAACTGATCTAAAAATAAAGAAAACTGTTCTACAATAGACCCATTACTAGAGATAATAGGTCTCCTTGTAATGGGTTGACATATTTGTGTGTGAAGTTTTGCGGTTATATACAAAATAGGTTTACGAAAAAGCAGGGCTCTCATAAATCTAAATTCTTTATCACTTAAACCATGTATTATCTTTATGGGTTTCAAGAAAGGGGATATAACATCACCCTTATTAAAATGGTCAAATGAATGACACGACACACCCTCCTAACATCTGACAAAGTGAGAATATGATGTAAGGAGGGGGGAGGTCTGACAAACAGCACTGGGATCTAAGCCGCCATTTTAAGTCAGCATCCATCTTAGGTGCCTGATATTGTCTATTGTCTGTATGAAAGTTGGTATGAAAGTTAGTTTAAAGACACATTTTTCTTCTTTTCGGCTCCTGAAGGTTTTGATATTAAGCTGTTCAGCTAACTACAAAAAGACCTTGAAGAGGGTAGAAAAAGCGCAAATGTTATGAAAATAAAAGATAGATAACACCATGTCTCGCATTCCGAGGGAGGTGCCCATGAAGTCCCGTATGTAGAGTAAAAGTCACCGACCCGTATAAGGAATATTAGCGGAGTCATTTCATTTCTAATATGAATCCCATAATAATGTTATTAACTCGATGTGTTCATGTTCATATTTTGTTTATCTTGTATGCTTACGTAGTGACGCACAAGCAACCTCGTTTAGGGGGCGTGGGCTTAGTATTTTGTGTATAAATAAGGCCTGTATGCCACCATGTCGTTGGGAGAGTTTTATTTTGAAACTCTCCTCTGCGTGTGCACCGTACACTGCAATAAACTTATTTGTCATTCTGCAATGATCCTCAGATTATGACTCTTATTTATTCACGCTTTTCACACATCATAAGATTCATATGCACATACGACAAACAATGGCAACAGATTAATACCATTTTAAAATAACACTGGTACATCTTACTTGAAGACTCTGACTTAAGACAGGTGTTTACGAACAACACCTACGCTGGCAAGCAGGAGATCCAAGAATGTGAAAGATCAGTCACTTAGAAGGAAGCAATGTGTTTATCCAAGAAAACTATGGTTCATTTAAATAATAATAAAACAAATTCCCCTTGCATAACGTTGACAGTGCATGCAGCACTGTACATAGAATTTTTGTAGGCATGGGTCCCTGCCCCGTGGAGCATACAATCTATGTTTTTGGTGCCTGAGGCACAGGGAGATAAAGTGACTTGCCAAAGGTCACAAGGAGCTGACAACAGGATTTCAACCAAGCGTCACAATTTCAAGGCATGTGGTTTATATATACCCACGTACGAATTGTAATAACTGGAATGATACCAGATTCTTTAACATCTGGCAATTTATCAGCTGCCAAACAACTGGACTGATATTCGCGGTAAGGTACATCTACAATAAGAAATATGTGGGCAACAATATGTGTATCTTCCCGAGATACAGGCCCCGTTATGGGGTGCCGGTATCACATATGCATTTAAATGTCTCGCGTCACGTGACCGTGGGAATAAAATGCATAGGAGATACCGGCACCCCATAACGGGTCCTGTATCTCAGGAAGCAGTGGGTCACCGGACCTCAAATCAGTGTGGTTCTGCTCTGGAGACCCCCTGCTCATCTACACTAGTACATACCAATTAGATTGTAAGCTCCTCGGAGCAGGGACTCCTCTTCCTAAATGTTAAGTTTATGTCTGAAGCATTTATTCCCATGACCTGTTATTAATATTATTGTTATTAATTTGATTACCACGTGTATTACTACGGTGAAGCGCTATGTACATTAATGACGCTAAACAAATAAAGACATACAATACAATATTAAAACAACAATCATGGTTACACCCACTAAGGAAGAAGAATTATTATGCGAAACGTGCGGTGGTTCTAAAGTGACGCCAGCAGAAATGTGAGCTGCTACAAGGTAGTTTGGGATGGGAGAACGCAATTCTCCCACGTACCTGTCTCTGTCCACGCAGTTTCATCTAACCTCCACAAACATTCCTTTATTAATACACTAGTTGATCATATCTCTGAAATATATATTCCATATATAGATATATATACCGAGGTAAGTTATGGTGAGTAAAAAAAGTGACAAAAACCCTCCACAGCAAAGCATATAGCAAATGGAAATACAACTGTATGCTCATTTGCATGTCTTAGGCAGGTCTGCAACCCCACCTTTCACCATTATCACCCAGCACACAGCACTTCCACTGCGGCAAGGGATTCTGGGAAATGATATGCAAATGAGCACACAGTGCCACTTTATATAGAGAGATAATTAAGGATGCTGAAAATTAGAAAGAGATAGAAATTTAATAGCCCCTATTAAAAGAGCAGTTCCTCTTACTGTTTTTTAGTTTTTACAACTCATTTATTTTATGGGCTGGCAACAGGATGTCTCCTCTGAGCCAAACGTCACTGGTGAAGGTGCTGAGTGCAACGATCAGGGACTTTTTTCTTTCTTTGTTCATTTTATGATAATGTTTCCCTGTTGTCCCTACCCCAAAGTAAGTTGAGCAATATTTTCTATCTCTACTTTGGTACTATACAAATGAAGGTCATTTAATAGTCTCAAACATTCCTTTACTTATTCTATACTAGACAGCACTACTATGCAACCCTCTTTATCTGCTTTCGTTGGCCCAGGTCCATAAAGTCCAACGCTTCTCCAGGACATACTCAAACTCTTCTTCTCTGTAGTCCAGAAAAGTTGTTTTGCCTTTAGTGGTGTGGCAGAGATTCCTCCCTTCCTCTCTGGAAACAGTGCAGGTGAGCGCAGTTTAGTCACGCAGAGAACAATGTACACTCTGTATTGCTAATGGACAGGATGTTGACGGGCGTGGAATAGCTTTGGGAACACACATCATTTATCACTCCTGATATACACACTGTTGAAAACCTTTGTGACAAGTATATGTACAGATTGCAGTACTTTTGACTTGGCCTAATAACCTTGACTTTTCTGTATATAAGTGACATGTTGTGCTGTTAACCAGCATTCTGTATTAGGGATATGTTGATGTACTGTAAAACGTCTGCACACCCCTCAGATCTTACAGGGAGACATAGGTTGCAAAAGCACTTTGCAAACAATCTAACAATGTTATCGACTTCAATCATACATAAAACAAGAATGGTTGTTTTCTTTTGAAATATTGTTCTTTTCAGCAAGGACCTTGCACTATACAATTGTAACTCCTCCACTCCCACCCTCCACCCCAGCTAACAGAAGAGGCCACACCAAAGTGATCCATTCAGTTGTTGCTTATGTGCAGGTGATGATCAGCGTCTTTCAGTATGTACCGTGTCTCTCTGCTGGAATTCATGCAGGGCTGGTATGGTGAGCAAGAAGTAGAAGGGTGCCAGGAACTTTTATGTAGTTAATTAAGCAGCCAGTAGCAGGAACAATCATGGAACAGATAAAGGGTAGCTTCTTGTTACAACGTATATATATGTAGCCAGGTCCCCCCCCCCTCGCGTACTCACCCCCCTCCTTCTGGTACGCGAGCCGCGCGTTGTTGTAGTTGCGGCCGGTTGCTAGGGAAGCGGTCGGGCCGGTTGCCGGGGACGCGAGCGGGCCGGTTGCCAGGGACGCGAGCGGGCCGGTTGCCAGGGACGTGAGCGGGCCGGTTGCCGAGGCCGCGATCGCGTTGCTGGGGTCTTGGCGGTCCACGGAGCTGGGCGCAGCCATTGTAAGATGCTCTGCGCATGTGCAGGGCGTAGGAGCGCCGGGAGGACGCCAGGGAGCTCGCGCATGCGCAGAGGTAAGCCCGCGAAGCCCTGCCTACCAGGGAAGGTATTGGCAAGGGACTACAGCTCCCAAGAGCATTAGGGAACCCCATGTGACGCCAGGGAGCCAATAGGGCTGGAGGAGCTCCCTTCTTGCAGGGAATGGATACATTTCGCAGGGTTTTTGCACACATGAGTTGGTGACCGGAGCAGCTAGGGGAAGGA
>WSYH01011307.1:0-21065 GCA_036426205.1 Ascaphus truei
TCTTTTTTTTTTTTTTGCCCCGGGGTCCGCAGCCCCGCGTCCCGGTTGTCCCTTCTTAGTGTATTGAATTAAATGTACTGTTTTACACTATGGGACGTGCGCTCTCTGTTTTCTTCTCTCTCTCTCTCTCTCTCTCTCTCTCTCTCTCTCCTCTCTATATATATATTATATATATCTTATACTATATTTGTGAAAGAACTGTATCCTTCTGCATGGCCTCGGTCCCTAGGGCAAATCTCATTGGTCCCTTGGCCCGCCCGCCCCGCCGCACACCTTCTCATTGGCCTGAGGCGGAGTGACGGCCAAAGGACACACACACACACACTTACTGTTGACTTTGGCCTCACTCTCCCCCGTCCAGTCGGACCGCAGCTCACCTTCCACACCTCCTCCCCCCCCTCTCCCGGTGCCCTCACTCT
Organism: Ascaphus truei; assembly: GCA_036426205.1. Lineage (NCBI taxonomy): Eukaryota > Metazoa > Chordata > Amphibia > Anura > Ascaphidae > Ascaphus > Ascaphus truei. Next base: position 420 of record WSYH01011307.1, read on the forward strand.
TTCCCCCACCTCCCCCAAACCCGCATGCTCCGCAAACATCCCCAGCCGCACTATCACGTGTGCTCCGGACGGAGAGAAGCGCGGGCGGGCTCCTGCACTCCCCCGGCCTCCTGCAATCCCCTGGCCTCCTACACTCACCATCCGTGAACGGCTCACGGACGGAGGTGAAGCGCGGGCTGGGCCTCCTGTACTCCCCTCATGTGGCACGGGTCTCCTGCCCCGAGCCTGCCACTCTGCCCCCCCCGCAGCTTCGAACCACCTCCTGCCCCAGCCTGATGCCACGGTGGATATCCGTGCCAGGAGGGGAACCTTCTGCTGCCAGGAAACACCAACCGCGTCAAGGTAAGTCACCCACGCTCCCACCCACGCACTGTCACCCAGTTACCCACGTCTCACCCACCACTGTCACCCAGTCAAAGTCACCACCCAGTCCCACACACCCACACATCCCCCCCACCCACACACCCACCCAGTCACTCACTCACCCACTTTCACTCACTCACCACTTTCCACAGTCACCCACTTTCCCCCAGTCACCCACTTTCCCCCAGTCACCCACTTTCCCCCAGTCACCCACTTCACCCAGTAACCCACTTTCAACCCAGTCACCCACTTTCACCCACCCACTCACCCACCCACTCACTCACCCACCCACTCAGTCACCGACCCACCCATCAGTCACCGACCCCACACCCACCACTCAGTCACCCATCCACCCACACACTCTCAACCTGAGTCACCCCACCTAGCTGTCAAGGGGGGGAAGCCCAACCCTGTCGCCCACCCCCCCAAAATTACATCCCGGGCAACGCCGGGTTATATCAGCTAGTATATATATATATATATATATATATATATATATTATATATATTATATATAATATATATTATATATATATAAACTCCCGGATGACTGTGCTTTAAATTCCCCTTGCTCCTCCCCCCGACCAGAGACCACCCACAGTGGTGAGGGAGGCCTTGCCCCCCGGTCATGGCCGCCCATAGCCTAGGCAGCTAGAGGGGCTGCTTGACCAGGGAGGCTGCAAGGGAGCCCCCCTCCCCTTGTTAACCATTACCCACATAACACATACAAATAACAACAGACTCAGTCTGGAGGTATAAAAGGCCGCGGCTTTCTTTATTAAATAGAGTAACTGCTAGTCCCTGCCAGAATCCTCGCTTACTAGTTTAGGTGAAGGGTCAGCCGGGCCTTGATCCGCTGCCCCCGTAAACCTTAGTTGTGCCCACGTGAGCGTGCTCCCTGAAGTCGCGTCCAGCTGACCCCGCCCAATCGCTTCTACAACCGGGCTTTCTCAGCCCCGAGCCCCGTCTGGCAACAACAAGCACTTACCCCCCCCAACTGCCGCCGCGACCGAGGCAAACTGGTCATACTGACCCCTCCTTTAGGAACTTCAGTCATTTTCATATCTTTGGAAAGTATTTCGACTTCACACTGTAAAAATATATGAAAAATAAACAAAAAACAGGCGCACTCATAGTGTAATAGATTTCCTCCTGACGAAGTCCACAAGACGAAACGCGTAGGGCATATTATTTGGAGTACATTTATTGTTTACTTCACATTGAACTGTTCATACTACATGCAAACAGAGTCGCTTAGCCCTCTGCCATCTGGGCGGACTATCATTGAGACGCTCACTGCAGCCGGAAGGATACAGCTAACCCGGAAGCTCTCTATGGTGAGAGGAGCGTCTGAACGGCAGAGGGTGTGTGTGTCCTGCCTTCGATACACGGAGTGCTTACCGCTACCACCTGGCCCCCCTGCTCAGAGACGGGATACTGCTCCACACCGGACGCTCAGCTGGGTTCCTGCTGCAGTTGTTGGCAATTGAGATATTATCTCATACAGGCGATTTTTCTTGATCCGTTTGTGAGTGCACAGTTCATATTTTAATTCCAGTCCCATATAACTTTGTAACCTTACTACACTATGAGTGCGCCTGTTTTTTGTTTGTTTTTCCTATAGATATCTTCAAGGGAGTGGTGTTCCCCTGAAACAGGCTGCAAAGACTCTGGAGGACAGTGATCTGGGACTGGTTTTTGTATCTTCTATACAATTTTTACATATATATATTTACACATTTTATTTAATTTTTATCCTTGATAGCTCCTGTCTATCTTCTTATTAGCTGATGGTTTATTATATATATATATATATATCTATCTATATATTTCTGAAACCGTCGTATGTGTCTGTGTCTGTATGTGTCTGTGTCTGTATGTGTCTCCCTGTCCCTAGCGGCAATCGCATTGGCCCTTGAGCCCGTCACTCCGCCTCAGGCATGTGAGATTGGTCCCTTGGCCCGCCCGTCCCCGCACACCTCTCATTGGCCTGAGGCGGAGTGATGGGCCAAAGGTCACACACACACACACACACACACCCACTCCCACTCCCTCTGTCTCCCCCCCCCCATCACGTGCGCCACCCTACACCGGCTCCCGGACGGAAGGGATGCTCGGCGCGCCCCTCCTACCCCAGCCACCGACGCTACCTCCCCGGCTGCTGGGGGGCCAAGCAGCCTCCTCGGGTCTGCGCCAGTCCCACTCTCCACCACCTCTCACTCCCGTTGTGTGTGTGTGTGCCCCCCTCACCGCAAACTCCCCGCCCCCCCTCACCGCAAACTCCCCGCCCCCCTCACCGCAAACTCCCCACCCCCCCTCACCGCAAAACTCAGCCTCCCCGGCGCCAAGCCTCCTCCACCTCACCTCTCGACACGCCGCCAGCAAAACTCCCGCCGCCTCTCACACGCCGCCGCCTGCCCGCTCGGCTCTTCTCATCGGGGCCCCGTATTACCGCCGGGAGCGCCAGCAAGCAGTTAACCCCTCCCGCGGCCGAGCTGGGAGCACCGGGTGGCGCAAGGAGGTAACCTCCCCCACCACACACAACCCCCCCCGTGGCCGGGAGCACCGGGTGGCGCAAGGAGGTAACCTCCCCCCCACACACAACCCCCCCCGCGGCCGGGAGCACCGGGTGGCGCAAGGAGGTAACCCCCCCCCACACACACAACCCCCCCCGCGGCCGGGAGCACCGGGTGGCGCAAGGAGGTAACCTCCCCCCCCCCACACACAACCCCCCCGCAGCCGGGAGCACCTGGTGGCGCAAGGAGGTAACCCTCCCCCCTACACACCCCCACACCTGCCGAGCCGGGGCACCGGGTGGCGCAAGGAGGTAACCTCCCCCCCCCCCCACCAACACCCCCGCAGCCGGAGCACCTGGTGGCGCAAGGAGGTAACCTCCCCCCCTCACACCCCCCCACGCCGAGCCGGGAGCACCGTGGTCGCAAGGAGGTAACCCCCCCTACACCCCCCTCCGCGCCCGAGCCGGGAGCACCGGGCCGGAGGTAGATCCCCTCCCCCCCTCACCCCCCCCCGCCGGCGGAGCACCGGGTGGCAAGGAGGTAACCCCCCCCACCCCCCCACGTGGCCGGACACCGGGTGCGCAGGAAGTTACCCTCCCCCCTCACACCCTCTTCGAGTACACTGATTCCTTCTTTCCGGCGATGTTACACATGAATGAGCAGGATTACTAAAACAGTGTCTCTTGGAATGTTATCTGTGCTGGTCCTTCCCCCGGTGTGGATGAGATTTAGGGCTGGCGGTTCAAAGGGTAACTGAAAGCAAGTGAAGAAAGAGTGTGAATGTGTATCAGTGTGAATAAAAAATGAATGGAGAGCCCACAGTATAAACAGTGCTCTACCAAGGTGTGTGTGGAGTGAGGGAGATATAAATGGTGTGGGTGGGTGGGAAATATGAGAGTTTGTAGCACAACTAAAAGTGATGTGTGGATACTATGTGGCCCTATTGGTGTATAGGGATGGAAAATAAGGAGTATTAGTATGTGTGAGAGACAGCTGTGATGCATACATATAGCACAGTAGTTACAGACATGCCTTTAGTGCTCATGGAAAGAGTTCGCTAGTGTCAGTAATGACTCATAAATTTCGATCTCTGTTTAGGCCACTGCTAAGTGTCCCGAACAGTTGCATAAATTTTATTCATGCAACCGTCTCTCTTCGGGGTTTTAAGATTACCTTTGGTATGGCAACCTCGATCGTTCATCTTATGGCCAGAGTCAGAGAAATGTTCGCCAACAGGCACTGTCCTCTTGTTCCGCGTGTGGAGCTGTGGCGATGCAGGTTCATTCTCTTGTTTAGCCCTGTCCTGTCTCACCTATGTATTAGCATCCCCCTGGGCATTTCATGGACATGATGAGGTACAACGACATTGTTGGAGGAACAGCTGAACCCTCCTCTGATTTTGTATTCCCGATTCTTGTGGTATTTGTATTGTGTCCGCTGTGTAAGTATTGCGCAGGTTTTGCATCTTGGGTCTTGGCATGGTTTTGTCCGCATTCAGTTGTACTGCTGAATACTTTACTCCTCACCATAATATTCTTGAGATTATGGGTTGTCTGTATGATAATAAGGGTGCTTCAGGGAAGAACCAGTTGCAGTCTTGTATCTTCCTGGAGATGGTTCACTTTGCTTTCAGTTACCCTTTGACACCTCCAGCCATAAATCTCATCCACACCGGGGAAGGACCAGCACAGATAACATTCCAAGAGACACTGTTTTTAGTAATCCTTGCTTCATTCATTGTAACATCGCCGGAAGAAGAGATCAGTTCTCTCAAAGCTCGCACAAATAAAAGCATTTCGTTGCCACAGAACGGTATCATCTATTTATTTTTGATTTATATATATATATATATATATATATATATATATATAATACTGTTTTTATGTTTATTATATCCTAAATAATTACAAGAATAAAATTTCTTAGCATAAGCCTTTTCTGTTATAAACAATCTAAACATATAATACCCATTCTATAAATTAACCTCTATTATTGGATATCAAATAGTATTCACTACTGCTATCAATATATTATTATCTCTATTCTTCTACCCGGTTCTATCAATATCAAATCATACTAATATTAAGATTTACCATGAATTAAAATATAATCTCTCATATAACCTATAAATCATATATAACGATAACAATTTAAAATAAATAAAGATTTATTAATAAAAATTAATTTAACATATTATAAATATACTAACACACCAGCAATAAAATCATCAAAAAATAAATATAAAATATTATATAATATAATATATTTTTTAACACGTAAATATATACGCATTAATATTATATTATATATATACTATACTATAATATATATATATATTCTATATAATATGGGTTTTTTTTCTTTTTTCATTTTATATATTTTTTATTTAGTTGATACTTATAATTGTTTAAATGTACTCCTTTATTCTTATGCTTTATACCTAGTCTCTTCACAGCATATCTATTATTCATCTTTTCCCACGTATAGCCCATCCAAATAGGCGCACTTCGTTTTTTTTCTCTTTGTATAATAATATACACACTTCATATATATAGCGTGTCTTCCCCACCCTCGAAAGCTATCGCCCAGGCACTCAGGTCGTGTATTGCTTGCGCTTCACACTGTGGTTCTGAGATCCCGCTGATGTTGTTGGGGAAACAGGACAGGCTTATGGGTGATAGCTGGTTCCCCTGCATTCTGGTGTCATCGCCTCCATCTATCGCAGGCTCCAGGAGAGCTGGAAGCAGTCCCTGCGGAAGAACTCTTTCATACTCCCCCTGACAGGCTGAAAGCCCAGGCAGGAGTATTTTTGATAACAAGAACATCTTTATTTTTCTCCATCATAGAGTACAGCAGATAGTCTGCAACTGCATACTACAGTATATCACTGGTCTCCAGCCTCAGGATGGTTCCTGGACTCCAATCCCCGGTCATGGGCACCAGAGGTCGGTCCTAGCTCTTCCTCTACTCCCTGATGGAGCAGATGGTATGGTTCTTACTCCCACTTCCCTAAGGGAGGGGATAGGTGACAGAGCCCTGAACACTTCTTCTGAGAGACCAGTCTCTCTCAAAGGGGAGAGACAACTCACAAAATGTAGGAAGTGCAACCCCTTAAGTCCCTAGGGGAGGGTTCAAGGTCTGAGCCCAGGATTGGGCAGAACATATGCCTTGTCCCACCTCCCCCTGCCAATCAAGAAGCTGCTTACTACTGGGGAAAACCCTGGATTGGGCCTAACACTGCCTGCACTGATACCAGGACTTACATGTCAGGCAGGGTAGTTTAGTAGTGAGATAGAGATAGAGATAGAGATACACACACATTATATACATATACAGTATGTATACTTTAGATCCAAAACAACTGAACGTACCAACCCTTAATACAGTACATACACACATTATTTATATACATGCAAACACACATACAGATGGACAAGACTTCACTGTTCTCCCAGGTAATACACATTATTTCATTATTAAACAGCTCTGACAGTATTATTTGAAAGCAGTGTCCCAAGTTATTATTTCTTTACAGTTCATTTTAGTTCAGCTCATTTTCAATACAGCGACTTGGACAAGGGTACAAGGTGCTAGACACCAGGATTTGAGCCCGGTATTTGAACCCGAGTCTCCCCCTTGAACGGCCAGGGTCAGGATTTTGGTGCAATCAGAGGGGCAGTAAATTATAAAAAGTGAATGTCTATTAAATTACAGAAGGAACTTGTGTTGCTTAATGTCATCTCCAGGGCTGTCCCAAGAGTAGCTAATGATTTGCGAACTATTGCCAACTGCCCAAGATATAGCAAACTGTCGAATTTCTGAAGGAATTAATATTCCCTTAGTACACATAAACAGATCCATAATTCTTCAAAGAACTCCCAGTAAAGCCACAATAAAGACAAATGAAAGAACGCACGGGTAAAGGGAAATTCTGAGTTACTGCTTCTAGTGACAACAAGTCCAGCTCTGCGGAAACCTCAAAGAATAAACATGGCATAAGAAATTAATTACCCATATCTTTTTATGTACACCAAGCAGGTTATTTTTTTATTTACTCTTAAAGAGTCTTGACATGACTTTTTGTTATATATACTTGTGCTTATACTTGTGTCAGAAGCAAGTCATTGGGGGAGATTTACTAAGATATCACATGATCGTGTCAATGGAAGGTAACGCGGGATTGCGCTGCCATACCCCATATCAGCGTTTAAGGAATCCCACCCATTGAGCGATGGCTGCAGTTAAACAATGTAATTGCTGTACCACGTCAGATGGTTTAGTGCAGATCTGGCCAACTCCAGTCCTTAAGGGCAACCAACAGGTCAAATTTTAAGGATATACCTGCTTCAGCACAGGTGGCTCAATCAGTGGCTCAGACTTGTAATCCTGGATCCCGGGGGCCACTAACTGCTACCTTTAAACCGTTCAGTGCTGTAGGACATGAGGCACTGTCTTATCCTATAAATAGATGCTGATGTTGACCCTAAAGGTGCTTACATAAAGGCGCAGTCCCACTTGAGGGACACACTGAACTAATGACAAGTCTACGTTTATTTGGAAGGGATTAGATAAGAATAATTCATTTTAAATCACTTTGAAAAATGGTCTTCATGATATTTTTAACAGTGTTAAGTTAAGACTTTTGCTTCCATTGCTGCATATTAATGTCACTCCCACTCTTATTTCCTCGTTGGTCATGCACAAAATCTGTTTACAGTACTGTATATTATCAAAGGGCTGGAAAAAGCAAGATTACCCATAACGTACCTCTCTCTCCCCCCTACTCCTCCCGTCAGAGTCCTGCCGGTAATTACAACACTTTTCAACATTTCAGCTGTTATTTAAAATTGTTTGATTTAACAAATATATATGTGCCCATATACACACGCGCGCATCTACGTGTGCCCATATACACACTCGCGCATCTACGTGTCCATATACACGCGCGCATTTACGCGTGTCCATATACACGCGCGCATTTACGCATGTCCATATACCCGCGTGCATCTACGTATGCCCATATACACGCGCGCATTTACGTGCACCCCTATACCCATGCGCGCATTTACGTGCACCCCTATACCCACGCGCGCATTTACGCGTGGTATTTATCATCTAATAATTACTACAGTATATTTATATAGTTTATAATGTCACTAGATAAAGAGCTCTACTGACATCTACGTGTGCCCATACACACGCGCGCTCATACACACGCGCGCATCCACGTGTGCTCATACACACGCGTGCATCCACGCGTGCTCATACACACGTGCGCCCATACGCGCTCGCGCACATCTACGTGTGGCCATACATACCCGCACGCATCTACGTGTGCCCACGCACGCAAGCGCACATCTACGTGTGCCCCTATACACCCGCACACTTCTACGTGTGCCCCTACACATATAAACATCCACATGTGCCTACATACATACTTCTGATGTGCCTACACGTATATCGCAGAGAACAACGCATGCAACCACCGATCCAACCATGCCTCGTCATGGTTTTCCGCCTCGACTTGAAGAAGGCGTAACTGCTCTGCCATTGATGCCATGCAGCCCGCTTCCCGTATGCCTGTCCAAACTTTTTGCGCGACGGGGCACCGGCCCGTCCCTACCCGTCCCTGCTTGCACGGGTCGCGACTATTGCCTGCCCCAGGATTAGCAACCCAGGGCCTCACGCGCTGTGACCGCTTGCCTCCGCCAGCCCCTCTCCCCGCACAGCAAACCGTACGCACCCGCGCGCATTTCCGTGTGCCCATATACACCCGCGCGCATTTCCGTGTGCCCATATACACACCCGCGCGCGCATTTCCGTGTGCCCATATACACACCCGCGCGCGCATTTCCGCGTGCCCATACACACCCGCGCGCACCCATATACCTCCACGCGCACCCATATAAACCCGCGCGCACCTGCGTGTGCCCCTCTACCCACGCACGTGCGCGCCCTGCGTGTGCCCGTATACACACGCGCGCGCATTTCCGTGTGCCCATATACACACGCGCGCATTTCCGTGTGCCCATATACACATGGGCGCATTTCCATGAGCCCATATACACGCGCGCATTTCCGTGAACCCATATACACGCGCGCATCTACGTGTGCCCACATACACACGCGCGCGCATCTACGTGTGCCCATATACACATGCGCGCGCATCTATGTGTGCCCATATACACACGCGCGCGCATCTACGTGTGCCCATATACACACGCGCGCATTTACGCGTGTCCATATACACGCGCGCATCTACGCGTGTCCATACACACGCGCGCACCTACGCGTGTCCCTACACACGCGCGCATCTACGCGTGTCCATACACACGCGCGCATTTACGCGTGCCCATACACACGCGCGCATTTACGCGTGCCCATACACACGCGCATTTACGCATGTCCACATACACGCGCGCATTTACGCATGTCCACATACACGCGCGCATTTACATGCACCCCTATACCCACGCGCGCATTTACGTGTGGTATTTATCATCTAATAATTACTACAGTATATTTATATAGTTTATAATGTCACTAGATAAAGAGCTCTACTGACATCTACGAGTGCCCATACACTCGCGCGCATTTACGTGTGCCCATACACACGCGCGCATCCACGTGTGCCCCTACACACGCGCGCATCCACGCGTGCTCATACACGCGTGCATCCACGTGCACCTGCCTACGTGTGCCCATGATAAGTATTTAACTATAGAATTTGTCAAGTTGGATGTAGCACTGGGGCTGTTTCTCTTTAGGCCCCTCTAAGGGGCAGATTTATCAAGCTGTTGTCAAGACCTGCTGTCTTGGGATCGAAAAACATGGTAGGCATAGTCAGATTAACCTTAATATCAGTCGCTGCACTCACTTGGAGACAAGGGCCCTTATTCTGTAAACAGTAATAGCGCCAAAGTCGATGGGGACTTCCCTGCAACATCGTCACATCGACACCATGGCAGTTTACAGAACAAGGGCAAATGTGTTGCACACCCTTTCAGCACTGAAGGGGTTAGGTTTTTTTCTTTGCTGCACAAAACCTTACAACTCACCGAGCAATGGAATTACAAGCCTCGCAATTTAATTGCCTGCCCTCGTTCTCCTCCCCCTCACCGTCCACTCTGAAAGAAGAAAAGAAATCATAAAATGTGTTTCGCGGGAGTGAAATCCCTGGCGATGGAAAGTCACTTGACAATGAAGGGACAGAGTCGCAGTTAATCTGCAGATAGCAGCGTTTTATTTCTCTCCCATCAAGATCTCCTATCGAGCAGGAATTGTGTGCAGAGGCAATGACGCAGCCCTCACTTTAATCCAGGTAACCTTTACAGGCTACTCTGATCTTCGTCAGCAATCAGACTGTGAGGTCTCGGCTGCCACGGCTCAAACACCTAAGTGAGAAGGATTTCAGGATGCCGGTCCCAAAAATAATACATTATGTATCAAGGAAAATTTTTGTTAACACTAAAGGGCTTATTCTATATGCGGCGAAGAGGCCAATAAAACTATTGTCAGACGAAATTCCCGAGAGATAGAGAGAAGATACGTACTATCAGTAGGTAGATGGACAGACAGACAGGTAGATGTAAATTATGATGCAGCAAATTGCTGTCCCCTCTGAGAAAGAAAGGCGGAACAATGGAAGAGGAGAGAGAGAGAGACCTTAGAGATGTATAATCACCTGGACAAAGTAATTTTTAATACATCTACAATTAAAAAGAATGAGTAAAGACTTCCAAAGAGCTGCAAAATAGGGGACACATGAACGTTATACAAATGTATCCATGATGTATTAACCTAACTAAGTGAGTTAAAAAGTTATACAATTTTTAAGAGACAGAATTAAGTGAATAACCAAAGAAAGCGTAATTATAAAAAGCACAAGATTTGAAGGTGATCAACCTACAATATGTAGTGGTCCTTGTAGTGAGACCTAGTACTAAGTGCTAATGTAAGTACTGTATAGCCATGGCTGGTCCACACTATCTTTCAGCCTTCCTGCCACGTAAGTTCTGATAGCTACAGACAGTGACAGGCTATCCTGTGGGTTTACCCCCCGCCCCTCATGCTATCTCTCTGAGTGGAGAAGTGGAGGTGAACTGAGTCTGTGTACAGCCAGTCATGGTGCAGACACTGTGCCCTCGCCCTTTGTGCCTTAGGGAGGAAGTGTTCCAAATTGTATTCAGTCAAGGTCTCCCCATCCTGGGGTTGAGATGTAGAGTTGAGTTCTTCCTCTCCTGGGGTAGAGACCTGCAGCCCAAGATCTGCGCAGAGGACAAGGCCTCAAGACTGCAAGAGGGACTTATCCTGACAAACCCATGCATACGCTGTAATACCAACTGCAGTGGCTGCACAAATAAAGAATCCTTTTTATATACTCCTGCCTAAGTAACAGTCTATTGGGTAGGATTATGAGAGAAGTCTTTCGTGGTGGGAACTGTCTCCAGGAACCCTGGAGCCTATTGCGACTAGAGGTGCGGATGACACCTAGATAAGAATATGAGGATCACCAAAAGCCTGTCCTGTTTCCCTTACCATTGCAGACACTCATCTCTCCTGGACACTCACAGGTAACAAGCACCACAACACCTGTAGCTTGGGCAAGATCTTCCAGAGGAGTGGGGGTTGGGGGGGGAAGCAGCGCTACATAAGCAAACTTAGAAGCAATGAACGAAGCCTTTATATATTTTTTTGCAAATCTCCTGATTTAGAGCTTGTTTGGTAATGCAGATTAAAAAATCAAAATGCATTCAATCACACGTTGGCTTCTTGAGAAGCGCAGTAACCCTGAAAAAGACCCTATCTGCTTAAATAGATGGATACATATAAGGAATTCAATCCCCCCTGTACAATCTATGTAAACAAGATTGCATAAATCTGGTCTAATAAGATGAAAATGTATAACATCCAGATAGTACCAAGAATATTCATCTACAAATAATAATAGTGCTTCCTCAAGCCGCAGTTATTACTGTGTAATCTCTAGAGCAGCAGAGGTGGCACCAATTTTCTTCTTACACAGTAGAGCGAGGTAGCCCATGTTCTGGTCATCTTTTTTAATCTCATCTGGCCTCATAGTAACTCATATGTTGGTAGGTAGGTATTCTCCGTAAACGACATCGCTTCATCTTCTACAAGGTAGGGAGCGATGTGTTGTAGAGGCCAGCGGCAGGATGTGCAATACGTCCTCTAGTATTTCCACGCTTCGTAATTGTTGTCCTGCCATTGGGTTCTTGGCTAATTTTCCAGTTCTGTCACCACGGGAGCCAACACTCCCCATTTTTCATCCGGGCTTGTGACCGGCGTTGGCTGGGTTCTAACTCATAGCCCTCTGTACATATTATGCCTTTGTGCTTGAAGCCCTTTTTCAATTTTTCTATTGTTTTACATATATGATATCGCATTATACGTTTCCGACTCTTCCAGTAAGAGTGGCATTCATACATGTTTGTGGTCACATAAGATAACAGAACAAATAACATTTATCTTAACACAACTTGTATGTCTATATTAACCGTATGGTTCCCCACACGCTTGCGGATTGAATAAGGGTGACTTCAGATATATGTCAATAAATTTGCCCACTCTTAGGGTTCGCCAATTTTGTACTGAAGGATAGGTTGAGTACAGGATAGAAAAAGAGAGGGGGAGGTGGGGATGGAGGGAGGGGGTGGGGGGGAGGGGTGGGTGGGAGGGAGGGGGGTGGGTTGTGGGGGGGTGTGGAGTGTGGTTGGGGGTGAGGGGTGTAGGGAGGGTTGAAGCGCCAGACCAACAGTGTTCATGCTTCTGGTCTATTACCCCTAAGTCCCTTTTTTTGTATGTTGAAGCCCTTTTAAGGTACAAACAATAAAATAATATCCCCTGGAGGTATTCTGTTAGTAACATGTGCACCTGCAACCCATCAGCTAGTTTATCTAACACTGCTAGAGCTGTTGATCTGAATAACAGAAGTTGTGTGGTTCAACTTCTGATCTTTTGGGTCAGACCCATAACCCCATTCCTAAGGTGCCCACCCAATGTCAACCCAATAACACTTTGTTGCTGTGGGAACCAAAGAATCACTTCCTGTCGTTTTGAAGAGTTTTTTTTATTGTAAATAAAGTATTTCACTTCAGTATGTGTGTCACGCTGGCATATGGCAAAGTGAATATTTTGTCCCTGTTTGGTATAATGTAGCCATTTTTGTGCATGTCCATCATGTACACACCAAAACTAACAGCTAGATTAGCTAGATTTGTGAGCAGCGGCAGCTCAAAGTAGTATGTGACAGCGATACTACCCATCAGCTGATTTAGCTCACCCTACTAGAGCTGTGGCCTAGAAACAGTGGTTTGTGGTTCTAGTCCTGTTCAGTCTGACCACCATTCCACGTATTAGGGTTGGTGCCTGAGGCTTATTATCAACTCTATATAGTTTGCATGGATATCCTTTTAGGAGTGTGGGCCGGGACCCATTTAAATATACTTTGCATATCAATATCATTCTCCCAGCTGGGTCACTCAGGTGTGTTCCTTTTTCAGCAGCAGGCATGTCTCCTTAATTTATTTGGAGGACGTTGAGGATATATATACTGTATATGCAACTGCGCTGCTAAAAAATTAGACGGTCTCTCGTCTTTACCTTTTTTAACAAATTAATTCTTAATCTGTGTTCAGATTGTTAAAAATTAGTCCCAAAACTTATTGTTCTTCGTCTCTGATTTTTTTTTTAAATTGCGCATTGTTTCTTTTGGGGATGATCCACGGACCAAAGGAACTGGCCAATCAGTAGCGGATCCAAAAGCCGCCAAAAAAAATGTGTGCAGGTCTACCCATCGATCTCTATTCAATATGCTTTGAAACCATCTCCTGCTCTGCAAGATTTTATCTGCATTCACCGAATAGTGCTTAAATTCTCACCGGGCGAATGAAGAATAGGTGCACAGTAAGGATTCATTTATAAAGGTATTTTTCGTGCAAAACCGAGCTCTATTTAATCCTGCAATTGTATGTACCAAAGTGTTTTGCACCAATTTTTGCCCCCATCTGCCCCCAGCTTGCCTGGTTGGGAAGACTTACATGGTGCACAGATATAATGAGGATGTAATCACATTTGGGGCTGCCGACAGGGGAAGAGAGACTGGGGACAAGTGTCCCAGCCTGGTGGCTATGGGGGGCACCCAGCCCAGCACTGGCAAGTGAGCCCACCAGAGGTAGGCCACACTTCCCCGGTCCACGTCCACTGGTTGCACTCTCGTAGCACGCGGCCCTGGATCTCCTCAGCTCCTGCAGGCTTCTCCCCTGCACCCGACCTCTCTCTTTCGCTGGTGCACTCCGGAAGCTAGACCCGGACTTCTTGCTGGGCCCAGCGTTCGGAAGTGCACCAGCACGGTGAGAGAGGTCCAGCGTAGGGAGAGAGCCATGTCTGGCAGAGGCCCGGCATGGAGAGCCCACAGCAGCTGGGAGGCCAGAACGTAAGTGTGTGGCTTGTGATATTTTATGTGGTTTGAGGGTATTTTGTGTGTGTCTGTGTGTGTGGTGTTTGTTGTGTGTGTGTGTGTGTGTGTGGGTTGTGTGTGTGTGTGTGTGTGGTGTTGTGTGTGTGGTGTGTGGTGTGTGTTTGTTGGTGTGTGTGTGTGTGTGCGTGTGTGTGTGTGGGGGTATGTATTTTGGTGGTGAGTGGTTTTTATTTTGTGGGGGAGGGATGTATTGTATTTTGTGGGGGAAGGGGTTATTGTATTTTGTTGTGTGGGGATAGAGGGGTTTATTGTATTGTTGGTGTGTAACCCCCCCCCCCCCCTCTTAGCGTTCCTAAAGATCTTGGTTACGTTGTACGGCCCCACACTGTGTTTGTCATGGGACCATAACATCAAAGAGAGTACTAAGTGGAGGGGAAAGTTTTAGAAGGTTAGTTTCCGGAGTACAAAAGTAGAGGAGCTCGGGGAAAGTGTGAATAACTAATGTTTATAACAGTAATAGCCACGACCATTCCCCCCTTTTTTTTATTTGTTCTAAATACAGTCCAGATAAGCTTTGAAGTATGCAAACGCATGCCCACAGAGGGCCTCAGTAAAGAGGACTCCTGGTGTCGGCGGATCACTCGAACCGAGGATCTGCATTAACAGTCGTTTCGTCGGTACAGGAATTGGCAGTCCCCCACACCAACACACAGGAGACAGTTATGGAGGCATTATATGAGCTAATACGATAAGGTTTAGGGAGTGTTGGTTATATTGAAGAAGCAATGGATAGTTATAGGGACAGTCATATGGAGCAATAGGAAGAGTTTAGTGAAGGTGTTATTGGGGCAATAGGAGGAAGTTATAGGAGCAGTTTGATTGTTTTGTTTTCACATTGTCTTTGATTTGTCTGATGCGATATCACAGAGCAGTACGAACACTGATTTTCACATCTGAGCTGCTTTTTATTTAAAACTCTCTGGTATAACAAGTACTGTATAAAAAAACAAACAGTAATGTCTCTGATTCAGTTTAGACGCCCTGGGTATCATTTATCGTATTTTCAAACAGCCTGTGTTTATTTACAGCTCATCCTGGTATAGTTTAATGTCGCTACAAAGCACATGAGCAACAGCCAATTGGATTTAAGCAAATTAGCTCTTGCCAGTGCGGAGGCTTTTCCTTGCCGACACTCACGGGAAACACTAACACTCACCAAGCTGATATGAAATTGAAGTGGAAGGGGTATGGTACAATATGAGAAGCAGAGAATATTCAGAGGTACCTTATACTGTGGACGAATTCAGAGCAACCTGCACAAAAGTGATAACCTCAGACATCATTCTAGCTGGCAGAGAACCACTCATAGCCACTTCTAGTGCGGAGAACACTCAGAGCATCTTCTAGATGCGATATACACTCATGGCACTCATGCGGCTATCTTCTAACTTTCAGTGCAGAGAACACTCAGAGCGCCAGTCTTTACCTAGTGCAGAGAAACCCAGCCTCCATTTAGGCGGAACCTGAGCCATCTTCTAGTATGGAGAACAACACTCAGAGCCATCCGTTCTTCTCGCACGCACACTCAGAGCCATCTTACTACAGTAGCCGGAGAACACTCATAGCCATTTCTAGTGCGGAGAACTCAGAGCCATCTTCTAGTGCGGATGCACTCAGAGCCATCTTTCTGTGGCGGAGATACACTCAGCAGCCATCTTCTTGTGCGCTAAGGACACTCAGCAGCCATCATTCTTAGGAGCGGCAAATGGACCTACCAGAGCTCTTCTAGTGCGAAAGACACACTCAGCAGCGCACTTCTATCAATTCAGATGCGGAAACACTCAAGCACCTTCTATTAAGTAGAAAATCTCTGAGCCACTTTTATGAAGAGCAAACTCTCTTACACCACGTTTGTGTTCTTTGAAGAGCATTCAGAGACGCCTATATTGTTGAGAGAACACTCAGAAACTCTTCTATTGAAGAGAACACTCCAAGTCCACCTCTATGAAGAACAACTCCAAGCCACCTTCCTATGAGAACACTCAGAAAAATCTTCTATTGAGCGAAGCAGTCAGAAACATCTCTATTGAAGAGAACCACACGAACAGCCACCAACTACTGTAGACAACACCAGAGACACTTTCTCCTGTAGAGAACAACCATAGAAGCAAACTTCTACTGACGGAAGAACCTCAGTCAACTTCTATATTGAACAGCGAAACTGTCAACCTTAGAGTCACTTCGTTGTTAGAAAGAAAACACAAGGAAAGAGGTTGCCCATTTTGTTTACTAGCTGCAAAAACTTGACTTATCCACTAAATACAACTACTGTAGCATACTTTTCAGCTCACTCTCATTATGAGGGTGCCACCTAATCTTCATCACAATAATTACCACTCAACCACTTCTGTAATGACTGCTCACCACAAACGGAACGGGAACCGGGAGGCTGATGTTGGGGATGTTGGTATACACCAACCTACAACACGTTTCCGAGTGCAGAGGGGTAGTCGTGTACGCCGGGTCAGGTAGGGAGAGGTCAGAATGGTCGTGATACACGCCGTGGTCTAGGAGGATTGTGGACACAGTTGGTGTCCTTGTGTGTAAGCCGGGGTCCAGGCAGTAGAGAAGGTGGAGTCCCAAAACAGCCTAGTCAAGGGGTCAAGAGCAGCAGCAGTCCGGTTACAAGATGAGATCTGAAGGTACAAGAGATCAAGGCAGAATGCAAGAGCCCACAGAGGGCAGCAGGTGCTTGAGCAAGCCCTTCGTACATAAACAGAAGTTTATCTCACCCAGTTTGCCTCGTGGGCTGGCTGAGCTATAAGGAACAGATAACCAATGGGAGGGTTACTCCAGGCTGTGAGTCATGAATAATTAGTCATATTCTTGTCCCCTGGTAAGCAGGGTGAAGTGCACCGCAGGTTGTGGAGTAATTGATTCTTAGCTATTACCCTCGAGTGTTCCTGGTCATGCACGCCGGGGTGTTAGTGGGGAACGGAGCGTCCTCTGTTGTATCATGTCAAACCGGCGCGCGGAGGCGGAGCCTAGGTCCGGTCCTGTGGCTGCTTGCACGGGAGGGACGCATCACGGTGGAAACAGGCGATCAAATCACTTTAAAAGGTAAAAATGACATCAAAGTTAATACCAGTTTACTCATTTAAGGAAAAAATTTATTTTTACAGGTACATACAAGATCAGTGGGATCGCCACTGTACAAAAGGACCAGACTCTGCATAAAACTCTGTCTTACACCGCTGTCCAAAAAGAGTTCCAGTGGATCGTCTCTTCTAAAAGTCACCTCAATACACATTACAATTTGCTAAACAAATGTTAAGTACAGGAATTCTCTTATACTGTACACACAGATCCCCACATAGAATTCAATAGCATCACCTTCTTTACAATGAGTAAGTGGTCTGGGGGCTGGAAATTAGGGAACCTTAGCTGGATTCTTAAGAGACTGAGGCTCACCAATCTGTGGGTGATGCGATGGCTAAACACAATGCCAGTGGTGCCCCTTTCTAACAAAGTTATGGACTTCCCATGCCGCTTCATTTCCTTTGTCTTCTCCCCCTTCTACTCTTGATCTTCCCCTTACACTGACACGCCCCCAGCCCCACTCAATGCACTTTCAGAGAAGGGGGGGTACAGGTGCCTATTTGCTGGAGTAACTTAGTAGCAGAGAACACTGCTTTTAAGTGACATACTCCCATTCAGTGTCACCTTTCCTCCATGTTACATTGACCGAGTCATTTTTTTCTCCTGTGCACCAAAAAATGAGATTAACAGCTCTTTGAGCAGAGACCACTGTCCTATGTATCACAAAAAAGTGGTTTGCGTGAAAATGTGATTATATTTTTGTTCTGTCTGAAATGTCTACGTTGGTTTTGAATTTTAGCTCATTCTGCGCTACTAATTCCTGCGCTTAAAAAATGACTTATGGCAGATTTCAGGTGACAGTGAAAACCAACGTAGAAAACCGTTAGAAACAGTAACCAAAGCCGCACATTTTTCATTCATTGACCTGTGCCCAATTTTGCAATCTGCGCCACCTCCGCTACTGGCCCATAAGTTGTTTCGTCCCTTCGCAGGCAGACGCAGACTAATCACAAAAATGGGGCAGCTACAATGATACATGGACGCTGCCTGGCGCAGGGATTTTTCAAGCGAGTTGAAACAAAAACAACACTTTGTGGTCTGACCTTTTCCCTTAGCCTGGGACACACAGCGTTGTTATCCGGGCGAGGCGCGCTGAGCTCAGGAAACGCGGTGTCTTTCCCGGGCGGTTTACCACGCGCGGCCTGTCCTGGCGTGTCGGCGGCGGGTCTGGGGCCGGCCTGTGACATCACAGAGCTGTTCGTCCTCATTGGGTGAACCCGCTAACTGACCCTTCCCTGCATCCAGCGAGCACCAAATCTGAAGACTTGGCGAGACACACACGCTTACCGCAAGCGTTGCGGAAGCGTGCGCGAGCCCCTGCTAAAGCCGCTCTCATTGCGCTGCAGGGGGTTCAATCTAGTAGCAGGCGCGCATCAGCACGGATCCGCCATAAGCGCTGACCATGCGCCGAGCCTTAGATACATGCAATTTACAGCCCGTGTGTAACTGTTCAGCAATGTAGTGTGTGGCTGGGGAAGTGTCTCAAAAATATATCATCATAAAAAGAAAGACA
The DNA here is from genome assembly GCA_036426205.1 of Ascaphus truei. Taxonomy (NCBI): domain Eukaryota; kingdom Metazoa; phylum Chordata; class Amphibia; order Anura; family Ascaphidae; genus Ascaphus; species Ascaphus truei. Next base: position 19,410 of record WSYH01011307.1, read on the forward strand.
TGATAGTGGCAAAAACTACAACATTGCATAGTCAGTAATGGCTCTGTAAACATTTGTAAAGACACGGTATCCTGTCCATCTTACACTCATGTCACTACTAGCCCGATCAGGCAAGGAGGATAAGTTAACAGGGCAGCATCCAATGGCTCTTCTCCGCAACCTAGGCTCGGGCTATTGTGATTTTGGCGTGAGACAGTTAAGACACGCATTTAACTGCACAGGGGGTATGTACGAACGCTCTGGCTCAGACCCAATTCTTGCTGGAGAGGCTTCAATATGACAAGTACTCTATGTCTGGGTGTATCCTAATTTGACCTCTGCCATTGCAGCTTATGGGATGCAGTTCCTCGTTAGGACAAGTGCGGTTTAATATGCAGTGCCAGTTTTAAAGAGTCACATTTGCGGTTAATTGATGGTCTTTTTTTTACACAAATGTGTATTGTCTTTTCTTTATTTAATTATAGCGCCATAATGTACATAGCGCTTCCACCGTAGTAATACATGTGGTAACTAGAATAATACAGTAGTATATATACACAGCTCATGGAATAAGTGCTTTAACAACTATACACAATTAGGTAATAGGATGGAGTCACCTTGCCCCGAGACTGGTACAATCTAATTGGTAGGTAGGTGGAGAAACGTACAAGACAGGAGAGGGAGTTCTGTAAGTGCGTCTGTCAGGGGGCCAACTTTATGTATCATGTGTTTCAGAAGTTTCACATGCTTTCGTATGCGTCTTTACAAGTGTGTCTTAAGGTGGGTCTTAAAGGTGGATAGAGGGGTGCTAGTCGTACTGAGGGAATGGCATTCAGAGGTGTGGGGCTTCCAGTGACAAAAGGCTTAGGTCTCGTGAGAGGGCTTTAGCTGCTTAAAAACGGGCTGTAGAAAGAACAGACAGTCCTTGGCAAACACTTCAAGTACTTGGGGTGGGGTGCAACCTATCGCAGACATTGAGGAGCCATAACTGATAATAGGGCGGCAGAAGATACCGTGTAAAAGGCTTTAAAAAGTGTGAGACGGAAAAGAATAGGGTGGTGATATCGGGTATTTGATTGGCAGCCATGACAGAGCATGTCAGGGGAGATATGCGGTACATATCTCGAATGAGTAGAGTGACTTTCTGGCAGCAGCATTTAGGATTAGATTGTAGCTGGAGAGACAGGTGATAGGCAGTAGCCGGACGCATGAGGTTAAGTTAATCCCTGATGGGAGAGAATGAGGGCCTGAGTCACGTTTTAGCAGTCGCGCACAGAGAAAGGTGCGTATCTTTGTTATAGCAGTTGCGGAGGAAAAGCGACAATGTTAGAAATGTTTTGAATGCTGAGGGGCGAATGTGAGAGGGAATGTCGAGTGTGACCCCCTATAGCATGCGTGTCTTTGGGTACTTGGTGGATGATCGTATTTCCAACAGTAATGTGGAAGGAGGTAGTGGGCATGTTTGGGAGCATGTTATGCAGGAGCTCTGTTTTAGCCCATGTTGATGTTTAAGGCGACGGAGGCCATCCAGATGATATAGCGAGATACAATTCATGACAACTTTTGTGGTCTGTTTAAACTCAGGTGGTAGTAGGTCAGGGTGTTGAAGCCATATTGGTGTGTTGTTTCCCGTCAGCATAGATGTGATATTTAAACCCAAATTTTTTAGGTTCCCAC
>WSYH01011308.1:0-21065 GCA_036426205.1 Ascaphus truei
AATGGGGGTATAGGGGTTGTTGGGGGCACAGGGGGTGTATGTTGTTTATTGCAATGTTTATTGGGGGCAATTGTCCCCAATAAACATGCTATTATGCTTTAACCCCTTCATTGCCTTAGCGGATAGCCGCTATGGTTATGAAGCAGCATTAATGTATTTTAATAATATTGTGCGGGAGCAGGGGGTCCCCTGAGCTGAACCGCATTGATTTGTGGCTCAGGGACCCCCTGCTTCCCGAGTTACAGGCCCCGGTATGGTGCATCGGAAGCCAATGTCGCCGTCATCTTTATAGCGTCCAAGACGCGACGTGGGCTCTATAAAGATGGTGGCGACACTGGCACCCGATGCCCCATACCGGGGCCTGTAACTCGGGAAGCAGGGGGTACCTGAGCCACAAATCAATGCAGTTCAGCTTAGGGGACCCCCTGCACTCGCACACTATTATTAAAAATACATTAAGTCTGCTTAATTACCATAGCGGATAGCCGCTAAGGTAAGGAATGATTGTTTATTTATATATGTGTTTTACTCATAGTGTAGATGTGCAGAGGGTCTCCGGAGCTGAACCGCTTTGGTTTTAGGTCCAGGGACCCCCTGCTTCCCGAGATACAGGCCCTTTTATGGGGTGCCGGTATCCCTCTGCTTTGTTTACATTCCGCGGTCATGTGATCGGGACATTTAAATGCAGAGGGATACCGGCACCTCATAAAGTGGCCTGTATCTCAGGAAGCAGAGGGTCCCCGGACCTGAAACCAATGCGGTTCAGCTCCGGAGACCCCCTGCACATGTACACTATGAGTAAAAATTGTTTTGATATCTTTTTATTTTGCCGATGTTTGCTCAGAGAGAGTGGCGGATCTCTCTCTGCTGCAAACACATATCGGCAGAAACGGCCTATCGGCAGGTTATCGGGAGACATTCTGTTTCGCCACCGGCTCATCGGCATTTTGCTTTCGCAGTGATTCGCCAGAGATTCGGCCCTTATTGAATACTGCAAAGGCAACTCGCCAAAATCATGCCGATAGTGAGCACTTGCCGAAAGCACTTTTTCGGCGCTTACTGCATGAGGCCCTTAGTTCTTCAACTGCTAGTTAGGAACTGACAAGGGTGTTTGTTAGTGCTCCAGAGCAAGGAAATAAGCATATTGTTTTGCTTTTGTAAAAAAGATCCTGCAAAGTGGCAAAGAGTTGTCACAATATGTACAAATACCTATTTGTCCATTTTAATTTGGGAAGTGGTCATGTTATAATGGGATATATAAAATTCTGTTATTTTATAACCTTTTGACAAATCTTTGATTGCATGTATTCCTGTGACTAAAAGCTGTGTTAAACTTTATAAATTGGAAATTCTCCAAGGCAGTAATTTCCTTAAATGGTGGATTCCTCAATGACCCTTTTGCCTGTGGCCATACCAACCACATACCTCCATGTGCTCCACTTCTACTCACAAAACACCAAGACACAATTGGCCACAGCATTTTATTCAGAATTTGTATACATAAATTAAGAGGACTGCCAGCACCACATATATGTAGTGTTCCAGACTTTGTCATGCACAATTCATACCGGCCCGGTGGGCAAATCCATATTTCATAGCCAGGAAGGGTTTGGAAAGGATAGTTTTTTTAGGAAGGGTTTGGAATAAATCTTCAATTACTTTTGCAAGTTTCTTAAGGATTTCTCTTGCCTTGCACCTTGGGTTCTTTGCTACTTTACAAAAGATAAGAAGAGATGAGTTGAATAAAAATCAGTATAATAATAAATTGCACTGCAGTCCTTATTGTGGAGACAATAGTTCTAGATAAGAAAGTCTTGCAGTAACAAAAGAGAAGATGAGGTTGAACTGATTAGGCAGCAAAAGTCATAAAAGGACAACATGAAAGATTATCTCTAGGACAGCTAGAAAACATAACCCCCATGCATGCTAAATGGGACCACTGTTCTGTGTCATCAACGTCTTTATCTGGTAAACTTATGTTTCATGGGTACAAATTACTTAATCTAAAGAAAATTCAGAAAACTTAAGAACACAAACAAGCAAGAAAAAAAAGCATGTTTGGAAATGTGACGTTGTCATTATTTTCCTGCATTTTGAAACACAACAGCAGGTTTCAGTTAAGATATTTTCTGGTATTTTCCATGTTTCTCTAGGTAGATGGAGGAAAAACATATCACTTTATTAATCATATCTATAAAATGTAACCACTGCTTATTGACTCTCAGTTTAATAAAGAAGCTGGATTTTCAAGAAAAAGTTTATTTGCTATCCCGATTGTGAATGAAGCAATGGGAGAAGTTTGTGGTGCTTTCTAGACCATCAAATACAGATCTAGCCAGACTAACAGTGATCTCTGAGAAGTGATTAGCCTTATTGTGATTATCACAATATGCCGAAGGGTGCCACAGCCCCTCCAGCACTCAAATTATTCCATTCTTTTTAATCAAGTAATCATAGTCAACAATTAAAATATTCTTATTTAGATAGGACATATCCTCTCATAAGTTATTACATTTTATCCCATCTACATCTAAATATTTGAGGGCTATCCCCATGTTGTTTATCTGTGTACCACTGGAAGTCAGTACTATTTGGCTTTTATGGATCTGCATAATACTGATAATAATTAATATTAGGGTTTGAATGCATACACTTTGACGGTAATATTAAAATATAAATAATTAATAATGTAATAGTCAGAGAAAATCACAGGACACGAGTTCTAAAGAAAAATGATTAAAAATTGATTTTTAAATGATTTGTCTTGATATGTAACCACTTAACTTAATAATTACAGGAGAAAATTGCTATGCTAGACTAATCTGAACACAGCTACATTCTAATTAGACCTAATTACTAATGATTGCCTGAAGAAGCTTTATTAAAGTCATGAAAAACATACAATTCTGTGTAAGAAACCAAGATAATAAACCCAACACAAATCAGGGTGCTGTGGAATAAGGTCACTTTGGCTAACTAATGAAATGCATCTTCATTAATACGTTATTGAGTTAATTAAAATGTTCTTATCTCTCTTGATAACACAAATTCTGACAAAACTCTGCATGGTAAATGTAACAGTCCTGTTAATTAGTTTCGCAAGAACAATACAAACCACAACAATATTTATGATTGGGAATAAGGTACAGGTAGGTTTAATTTCCCAACCATAAAGACTTTCATATAACAATCCGCTTCAACCTGTATTTTTTTTCTAATACTGTGTTTACCTCCATCCTCCCAAACATAGAATAATGCTCATTCGGGAATCTTATATTGCTTTAACATTTTCCGCCATACCACTTCTATGAAAGTTATCAGGTTGTCTGAAACAACTCCTATTGCCAGACTATAGATTCAAGTTGTGCCTTTCATGTAATACAGGCCCTAGAAGCACAAGTTAACTCCATAGGGAATGTCAACTAATGTTATAATAAATGGCTAAATTATGCTATATACAAATGTTGCCAGCTTTATTTTAGCTACCGATAATTCAAAATATTGCGTTATAACGCAGTACCCAGAGTGTCGCTGATAGTCGTATTACAGTATACATATTTTATTTTTATATGAAAGCGATTTCATTTGCATACAATTAAGATATTTAAGTTACTATCAATCACACTACCACACAAAAAGTCCCAGCACACACTGTCTAACGAAGAATGGTACTATGGATTATGTCACTGAAAGATATTTAATCTTTATGTGACAAAAGATAATGCAAAGAGAGTTTGATGCAACGCAGTAGTAACATAATGCAAACAATGATAATGGGTAAATACAATGGGACAAAGGGACAGGGGAACAGATACAGTACAAATAAATACACCAGGGGGTAGGTTCACAAGGGGGGCAATGTTAAAAACGTTTCAGGGGATACCCCTTTCTCAAGCTGTCTTCCCTCAGGTCTGGATGACCATGAGGTCTTCCCTTTCCCTATGCCAGCCAATGTCTAATGAGAAACTCAGAACAAAAGTCATTGTACTGCTATAGACTAGCAAGGTAATCATGGCTACACCCAATAGTAATACAAAAATAAAGGAAGATCAGACCATCAGGTGACACGACCCTTTCTTCTCTCTCTGAAATCAGCTCTCCCCTCCCCCCGAACCGTTATGTTGGCCCCCTGTGAACCTACCCCTGGTGTATTTATTTGTTACTGTTTTCTGTTCCCCCCTCCCTGTCCCTTTTCCCTATTTGTATTTACCCCATATCATTGTTGTTGCATTATGTTACTACTGCGTTGCATCACTCTCTGCCATTATCTTTTGTTCACATTAAATATCTTTCAGTGACATAATCCATAGTACCATTCTTCGTAGAAGTGTGTGCTGGGACTTTTTGTGTGAGTATTGGTTAGGGGTTTTGGGTCCCCCTAGTCCTGTGGCACCCTGCAATTTCATATTATATTATTGTAGAGAGTGCGGTCTACTCATATTATTGTACTTACTATCAATCACATTCGATCAAAGATTTCTCTCTTTTACATTTTTGGTTGTTAGCTAGAGTAGATAGGGGAAAACCATTGAGCACAGTACAGGCACAGTATGCAAACATGGTCAAATGTAATTTTTGTTGGCTTGTAAACAGATTCAGAAGCTTATACACCTAAACACAAACTCATGCACGTCCGGAAATAATTGGACACAGACACAATTATCATAATTTGTTGCTCTGTACGCCACCACAATGGTTAAATTGAAATGAAAACAACCGAGATGCAATAGACATGCAGACTTTCAGCTTTAATTCAAGGGGATGAATCAAAAATATTAAGTAAATAACGTTTAAGGATTGCAACCATTTCATACACAGTCCCCCTTAAATTTCAGGGGCTCACAATGTAATAATGGACAAATAACACAATCATAATAAATTTCTTTTTAATCTAAGTCAAAATCCTTTGCGACAATGACACTTGAATCTGGGACGCATACCATCATGAAACGCTGGGTTTTCCCCTTTGTGATGCTTGCATGCAAGGCCTTTTACTGCGACTGTCCTTCTTTGTTGTTGTTTCGTGGGTCTTTCTAGCCTTGTTTTATTCTTCAGCAAGGAAATGCCATGCCAATCCGGTTGGAATCAGCGTGATTGACTACGGCCATTGCAGAATATTCCACTTCCTTCTTTGTCTTAAAGTTTCACTCCTAGGTTTGCTTTCCGCAGTACTGTTTTGGGTCATTGTCCCATCTGTACAATGAAAATCATTGTCTGTAACAGGGGAGTAATCCCTGTTCGTAAGTAGTGTCCTAAATAATCTGCAGTGGGGTGGTTACTGCTGTGGTATCATTAATAAACAACACAAACCTGCCTGATTGCTTACAAAAGCTTTGTCATGTTGAGACAGGAAGTGAACTCCTTAGCTCGACTGAGACGCTACCTTTGTAGAGACAGAGATTGTAGTGTCTTGAGACTTTCCCAGGAGAGTCCTGACCAAGAGAACACACATCTCTGGAGCTGAACGGTCTTGACTCGGGGTTGCCACAGTAGCTGTTGCAAGACCCAAAAATAGACTCTATCTAAACCCTGGAATGCTGAATTTTTCTGTGCACGGCACGGTGCGGTCCAGGAGCAGAGATAGCTTACTCTAAAAAAACAGCAAGAAACAGAATAAGACTTTCATAATTAGAGACTGCTGTTATATCGCTTATTTCATGCATAATGTTTTGGTGCTGGCGAGACATCTTGACTTATGGGAGTTGTGAATTAATTGCATGGTGTTTTCACACAATACTGCGTTCCATGAAAGGTGTGTGGAAAGAAGCTGTGTTCCCCCCCTGTGTTTGGATGATTTCCTGATGAAAAGGAAAAGGCACAATAAGCCTATTATAATTTTCCCTATATAAGTCTCCAATTGTGTACCTCTGTGACCGTCCGTCTACATATAGGTGGTCCGAGGGTGGGACAAGAGGTGTCTTTGTAGTTAAAAAGACTCGAGATTTTTTATGTGAATTTTTTTTAATGCTTTTTGCCTACCAACTTAGAAACAAAAACCTCATGCAGCAGAGATCAGAGTTTAAAGTGACACACCCCTGAAACCACACCTGCACTGAAACTTTAACACAACCCAAATGGACTCTTTGCCCCCAATCCCTACGGAAAAGACTGCTGAAGTAGCTAACGACCTTATATTAAGCCCTATCACAAAGTTAATGCTCAGTTGTAAACAGGGTTTTGCCTTCCAGCCATATCAGGGTTCAAGAAGTGAGTCAGCCCTTAAAAAGGAGGCATAGTGTGTTTGTTTGTTTTCAAAAGTTTTCGCTGAAGCATGAATACAGTATGTGATGACCCAACGAGTTGGTATGATTTTGCAAAATAAGGTTGCCCTACACAAGCATCACAAGAGGGCCCTAGGCGCCAGTCTGTGAATGAGTAGATACAGAAAGTGTGAAAATTGAATACAAGACTGTGCTGAAACAAGGGATTTTTTAGCAAAAAATGCTGAGTGTTGAGTACCCTGCCGGGAATGAAAAAATGATTTTTTTTCTGCAAGTAAAACAGTCTGCCTATATATATCTTGGGAGAGAAACGACACACACCAAGTGTGAAGTGGAATGCCTAATACCCAACAGATGAGAACTGAAATTACTGAAACCTCATGCACAAAACCGATTCTGTTGCTGAAGCAGAGAGTTGCACCTAGCAGTAAATGGTGTAGAGCAAATAGACTTTTTTTTTTTACCCTACAACTGCCATCATTCTTGTATACGTATAAGAGAAAATGCTGCACAGTACTGCGAATCTTGACCGCAAAAATAAATTCCCAAGAAAGAAGTCTCAGAGATGCCTGGTGAAGCTCCGTACCTTCTACACGCAAAATATGCCCCTCTGTGTGACTACCGACATGAGTGGTTCTAGCAATACAGTGGCAAACAGCTCAATAAGCGTGCCCTCCTGAGTGGTCAGGAGACAATTACAGCCTAGAGCCCTTAAAATGGAGGACAGAGGAGCGTTTTCCTGTACTTAACCCTACCCCCCCACGTGAAGTAGTGGCCTTCCAGTCCAATAACGAGGATAGCATCTCTGTACGGGGAACACCCGAACCGAGTCCACCCACAAAAAAACCCCAGAAGACTGGTGGGGGCCTGACCTCGGCACAACAAAAAGACCGCTCCGTGAGAATATCAAATCAGCAGGAGACAGCGGTGGGAGCAGCAATCACCCCATATTTCCTGTCAGCTCACGCAACTGCAAGAAAGCCTGGCGTATATAATGAGACCCTTAAATTTCAAATGAAGATTGGAGACCCCCAATTCCCTGAAGAGTACTGGGTGTCATCCAAATAAAAAAGCGTAAAAGAAAAAGAACAGGCAGTTCTTTCCGCTTACGTGGACAGAACAGTACACGTCCCATATCCTGTGGAGGAAAAGTTAACTCAGGATGCAGAGAAACTGTACTCTGACAGCAAGAAACGACTAAGACTGTTCATAATTAAGGGACTGCTTTGTCTGCTTATTTCATGCGTAATGTTTGATTTGTGACGTGCGACAATCTTGACGTTTGGAGCTGTGGGTTGGAATTATAATTGCATGGTAGTTTTCCCACAGAGATCTCCAAAGTGAATAGAAAGTCGTTTGTTCCCCCCTCTGTGTTTGGATGATTTCCTGATGAAAAGGAAAAGGCACAATAAGCCTATTATAATTTTCACCTATATATGTCTCCAACTGTGTACCTCTGTGAACGTCGTTCTACATTGTCCGCCATCATACTTCGCTGAATTTGGCTGGCTGACATTTGAGCAGACAATATATCCCTATACACTTCAATATCATCCGTGCTGCTGTTCTGTCACATCATCAATAAACAACTAGTAACCCAGTGCCATGGTAAGCCATGCATGGACATGCCATCATAACACTGCCTCCAACGTGTGTTGTTTTTACAGATGTATGTGGTATTGCTTCGGATCATGAGGCGTTCCAACCTCGCCATACTTTTCCTTCCCATCATTCTGGTACAGGTTTGATCTTAGTTTCATCTATCCAAAGAATGCTTGTCAAACTGGGCTGGTGCTTCTTTAGATATTGTTGGCAAAGTCTAATGTGGCCTTTCTATTCTTGAGGCTTATGAATGGTTTGAACCTTGGTGTGAACCCTCTGTTTTTGCTCTCGTGAAGTCTTCTTTAATGGTAGACTGGGATAATGATATGCCTACCTCCTGGGAGAGAGTGTTCTTCAAGTTGGCTGGATGTGTGTGAAGGGGTGGGTTTTTCTTTACCATGGAAAGGATCCTATGATCATCCATCACTGTTGTTTTCGTGGAGGTTTAGGCTTTTGTGTTGTTGCAGAGCTCACCAGTGCGTTCTTTTTTTCTCGAATGTACCAAATGTTGATTTGGCCACTCCTAATGATCCTTGCTATCTCTCTGATGGATTTCTTTTTTGCAGCCAGAGGATGCCCTGTTTTCGCTTGCATTGAGAGTCTTTGACCGTGGTGTCCGGACACAACGTCATATCACGCTTGCGCACGAGAGGGCCGGATCTAGCGCGAACAGCATTGCGGCCATCCAGCTCAGGAGACATTCCCTGGACTTTGTAAGATGCTTATTGTGAATATCTGAGGCACCCTGAGTTTCCTGCATGGACCACTGCCCCTCCCTAGCATTGAGGCTGATGTGGAACTACGGATCCTATCTTGGACTAACCTGATTGGTGGTGATATATTCACAAACTGCTTATATTTTACTTATTTAAAACCAGAGACAGAACTAAACAAGACATAGCCATGCTACATCCAAAGGACACAAAAGACAACAGTTACATGCCTAAAATGTATATAGTATATATTATATATATATATACATGTAGAGGTATCAGTACCGTGTTAGCCGAGCTTCAATAATCAAAAAATAAATAGATGATACCGTTCTGTGGCTAACGAAATGCTTTTATTTGTGCGAGCTTTCGAGATACACTGATCTCTTCTTCCGGCGATGTTACAATGAATGAAGCAAGGATTACTTAAAAACAGTGTCTCTTGGAATGTTATCTGTGCTGGTCCTTCCCCCGGTGTGGATGTGTTTTATGGCTAGAGGTGTCAAAGGGTAACTGAAAGCAAGTGAAGAAAGAGTGTGTATGTGTATCAGTGTGAATAAAAATGAATGGAGAGCCCACAGTATAAACAGTGCTCTACACGAGGTGTGTGTGGAGTGAGAGGGGATATAAATGGTGTGGGTGGGTGTGGAAATGTGAGAGTTTGTAGCTCAACTAAAAGTGTGTGTGGATACTATGTGGTCCCTATTGGTGTATAGGGATGGAAAAATAAGGAGTATTAGTATGTGTGAGAGACAGCTGTGTGTGCATACATATAGCACAGTATGTACAGACATAGCCTTTAGCGCTCATGGGAAGAGAGTTCGCTAGTGTCAGTAATGACACATAAAATTTCGATCTCTGTTTAGGCCACTGCTAAGTGTCCCGAACAGTTGCATAAATTTGTATTCATGCAACCGTCTCTCTTTCGGGGTTTTAAGATTACCTTTGAGTATGGCAACCCTCAGATCGTTCATCTTATGGCCAGAGTCAGAGAAATGTTCGCCAACAGGACTGTCTCTTGTTCCGCGTGTGATGCTGTGGCGATGCAGGTTCATTCTCTTGTTTAGCCCCTGTCCTGTCTCACCTATGTAGTAGCAGCCCCCTGGGCATTTCATGCACATGATGAGGTACACGACATTGCTGGAGGAACAGGTGAACCCTCCTCTGATTTTGTATTCCCGATTCTTGTGTGGTATTTGTATTGTGTCCGCTGTGTAGAGCATTGCGCAGGTTTTGCATCTTGGGTCCTGGCATGGTTTTGTCCCGCATTCAGTTGTACTGCTGAATACTTTACTCCTCACCATAATATTCTTGAGATTATGGGGTTGTCTGTATGATAATAAGGGTGCTTCAGGGTAGACCTGTTGCAGTCTTGTATCTTCCTGGAGGATGGGTTGTAGTTTCCTGGCGATCTTGCGTAGGGCTCCTAGGTGTGGGTTATATGTGACCACCAAAGGTACCCTGTCGCTTGTCTCCTTCTGTTTGTATTCAAGGAGATCACTTCTTGGTATTCTGGTGGCTTTGTGAATTTGCTGGTCTACAATTCTGTGGTTATATCCACGGTTTATAAAGTCTGATCTCAAGGCTTTAATCCGCTGGTCTCTGTCTGCTGTGTCGGAGCATATCCGGTTGTATCGTATGGCTTGACTGTAGATGGTTGCATGTTTGGTGTGTGTCGGGTGGAAGCTGTTGTCCCTCAAATAGCTGGATCTGTCTGTAGATTTGCGGTATACAGAAGTCTGTAGTTGGTTGTTCTTTATAGTAATGGTGGTGTCTAGAAAATGTACTTCATCCGGGGAATGGGTGAGTTTGAGGTTGATGGTCGGGTGGAAAGTATTGAAGTTGTCATAGAACTGTAGGAGGTCCTGTTCGCCAGAGGTCCTCTTTTGAATGAAATGGTCTTTTAGTTTAACTCTTTGGCCAAAGTGTTGTAAGCCCTTGAGCCCCTCCAAGGCAGACCATGTCTCAAGGGTCCTAACACTAAAATAGATTCTTAATAACCTGTACATTACCAGGAAGAATGATTTATAATAAATCTGTCAAAATTAGTTGCATAGTTTTAAGTCTGATTGAAGCTCTTATTAACCTGTATAATACCAGGAAAAGCACTATGTATTAGATTTGTCACAATCAAACTGCACGCAAGTTCCCATGAGTGTGGAAGGTGGAATGGAGTAAGCTTTAACCATTTAAAAGTGGGAGGGGTGAGCTTCAAACCAGGGAAGGAGGAGCCACCCTCCAAATCAGCCAGGACCAGCTGAAGAAGAATTACAAAGCATACAGGACCCCTATAAGCTCAAATTGAACCCCCAAAATAACCACAACATATATATATATATATGCACATAAGTGTCAAAGAGGAGTGCTACTGAGCTTTGCAATATATATTTAAAACCAGAGACAGAACATGAAACACAGACAGAGCCCAGTGCTACATCCAAAGACATAAATACAAAGTACAGTGCCTAAATATATATATATTCAGCTAAACCCCATTATAGCACGATCCTCGGGGGCCACCCGATCCGACCGCGCTAGAACCGGTGTCGCGCTAAATCTTTTTAAAAATGGCCGCTGCGCGCCTGATTGGGAGGCAGGGAGGGAGTGAGGAGGGAAGGAAGGAAGGAAGAGGTGGCCGGAAGCCCTACACGTCCCCTAGCAATGGTGAGTCCAGCCGCAACCTGCTCCTTACCTCCCACCACCGGCATCCATTTCCTCCCCCCCCAGGTCTCCACAACTACCGGCCCTCTGTGGCATAGCCCACACAGCCCTCCGAGTCCCAGCCTGCTCCTCACTCAACCCCCCCTACACCCGACACCTCCCCCCCTCCTCCCGACACCCCCCTCCTCCCGACATGCCCCCCCTCCTCCTGATGCCAGCTCCGCTCCGATTTCAGCAGCCAACACCAAAAGTAGGGAGGGGGAGTGGGAGGTGTGGTGTAGTGTGCTGTGAGTTCTTTGAGAGTGTGTTGTGAGTGCTGTGAGAGTGTGCTGTGAGTGCTGTGTGCTGTGAGAGCTGTGTGCTGTGAGTGTGTGTGCAGTGAGTGTGTGTGCAATGAGAGTTTGTGCAGTGAGAGTGTGTGCAGTGAGAGTGTGTGCAGTGGTGCAGTGGGAGTGTGTGCAGTGAGTGTGTGTGCAGTGAGTGTGTGTGCAGTGAGTGTGTGTGCAGTGAGTGTGCGCAGTGAGTGTGTGTGAAGTGAGTGTGTTTGTAGTGAGAGTGTGTGCAGTGAGAGTGTGTGCAGTGTGCAGTGTGCAGTGAGAGTGTGTGCAGTGTGCAGTGTGCAGTGAGAGTGTGTGCAGTGAAAGTGTGTGCTGTGAGAGTGTGTGCAGTGAGAGTGTGTGCAGTGAGAGTGTGTGCAGTGAGAGTGTGTGCAGTGAGTGTGTGCAGTGAGAGTGTGTGCAGTAAGAGTGTGTGCAGTGAGTGTGGAAGTGTGTGCAGTGTGCTGTGAGCAGTGTGCTGTGAGCAGTGTGCAGTGAGAGTGTGTGCAGTGAGTGCATGCAGTGGAGAGGATGTAATCAGGCAAGGAGGGTTTGTGTGCAGTGAGGGTGATGCCAGGCAGTGTGTTCAGTGTGCTGTGAAGCAGTGTGCAGTGATTGAAGTGTGCGTGTGCTGTGAGCGTGTGCGTGAGCAGTGTGCAGTGAGTAGTGTGTGCATGAGTGACAGTGAGACGGTGTGCTGGAGGTGTGCGGAGGGTGCGGAGTGTGTTAGGGCTTGGTGTGCAGGAGAGTTGTGAGTGTGTGTTAGCAGTGTCAGAAGGTGGAGGTCAGGGGAGTGTCGCTAGTGGGAGTGAGAGTGTGTGCAGTGGAATGTGAGTGATATGTGTGCAGTGAGAGTGTGTGCAGTGAGTGCATGCAGTGGGGTGTGCAGTGAGGGTTGGTGAGGGTGTGTGCAGTGAGATATATGAAGTGAAGTGTGTGCATGGGTGTGTGTTCAGTGTGCTGTGAGCAGTGGTGCAGTGAGAGTGTGGTGCAGTGAGAGTGGTGCAGTGAGAGTGTGTGCCAGTGGAGAGGTGCACGTGGGCAGATGTGGGGAAGTGCAAGGTGGTTGAGAGTGTGGCAGTGAGAGTGTGTGCGGGGAGGTTGTTCAGTTGTGCTGTGGAGCAGTGTGTCGTTGAGAGTGGTGCGTGCAGGCAGTGCAGGGAGGAGTGCGCAGTGGGAGTGTGTTGCAGGGAGAGTGGTTTGCAGTGAGAGTGTGGTGCTGATGAGAGTGTGTGGCAGTGAGAGGTGTGTGCAGATGCATGCAGTGAAGGTGGTGCAGTGGGGGTTGTGTGCAGTGGAGTGTGTGCAGTGAGAGTAATGCAGTGAGAGATGTGTGCGGGAGTGTGTTCAGTGGTGCTGTGAGCAGTGGTGCAGTGAGTGGTGCAGTGAGAGTGTGCGTGAGTGGTCAGTGAGAGATGTGTGCAGTGAGAGTGTTGCAGTGAGAGTGTGGACAGTGGAGTGTGTGCACGTGAGAGTGTGTGTCTGGGAGTGTGGGCAGTGAAGCGGAAGGGTGTGCAGTGTGTCTGTGAGCAGTGTGGCTGTGAGCCGTGTGGCAGTGAGACTGTGTGCATGTGCAGTGACGAGGTGTGCGTGTGAGAGTGTGTGCCAGGAGAGTGTGGTGGCAGTGAGAGTGTGGGCATGGAGTGTTGTGCTGGGGTGTGTGCAGATGAATGCTGGAAGGTGTGGGGCAGATGTTGACTGTGAGCAGTGTGCTGTGACAGGTGGCAGTGAGAAATGTGGTGCACGTTCATGTGAGATGTGTGCTGAGAGTGTGTGGCATTGAGAGTGAGGCAGTGAGAGTGTGTGCAGTGAGAGTGTGTGCTGGGAGTGTGTGCAATGTGCTGTGAGCAGTGTACAGTGAGAGTGTGTGCAGTGAGAGTGTGTGCAGTGAGAGTGTGCAGTGAGCGTGTGCAGTGTGTGCAGTGTGCAAAAAAACGATTTCGCATTATAACGTGTCACACCGTTATGTATGTATGTATGTATGTAAATAAAGCAACTGTAAATATTACTGTATGCTCATTTGCATGTCTTAGACAGGTCTGCAACCCTGTCTTTCCCCATTATCGCGCCAGCAACAGCGCTTACCACTGCAAGCAAGGGATTCTGGGAAATGACATGCAAATGAGCACTCAGTGCCACCTTTTGTCTCAAGCTCGTATTACATAAGCAAATCCTCAAACCAATGCATGCTGTTTTAAACACAGCTTTTAGACAGAGACTGGGATGAGATGCAAAGCCATTAAACCCATTCACAGACATGTTTCAACCTTGATGGGTATCATCAGTGTGAGGTTGGTCTTAATGGCAAGCTGGTTTGAGATATATTGTATAACTAGTTATTCATTTCAAACTATTTAACCAGGAAAGATACACAGGAATAAATATCTTGTTGTCCAAGTATTTTCAGTTATGATTTGAAGTGAGATAGATAGACTTCCAACAGTCAGTACAGCTTTTAAGAAGGCCTTAAGGCCCTTTGCTACTGCTTACCATATCAATACATACAGATCAGAGTGCTTCTATAAAAAGTAGTGGATTTGTGCTGGATCTAAAACAAATGTGATACCTTTTAAACAATGATGAAAATGTTTTTGGACCTTATTGTAGAATTGTTTAGATTTTTACAATATTTCTACTCAAAAAAATAAAGGTTGTTTAAAAGTACTGTATGTATCTGGATTGAAAAAAATAATCCAAAACTGGTAGATAAGTATGGGAGTTACGGTGAATACTACTATATTATAGCGATGTTTGCTAATTAAAATGATCATATACTGGAGGCACATGCGCACTGTTGAGCCGAATTGCTGCCTTTTAGCTTTGCTCTACTGAATTTGGGTTTTAATTAGCCTCTCAGGCAGGTTTGGAGCCCAGAAAATGAATTTGTTCTCAAGAGTTGCATCAGTCTACACTGCAGCATTTCAATGAAAAATTAGAAAAAGCATCAGCCGTCCCACACCACAGAGTACTTTTTCAAGAGGTGTGAATTTATGGCAAAGCCACCTGAAAATGGCGTATTCAGAATCAATCAGCCAACCCTCCATTAAAAAATACATTGAGGAGATGTACACAAACACAGCATCAAATATAAGTTGGATTACAATTTCTGCCTTCGTGACCCAAAACCGCACAACCTCGGGGATCAAGGGCCGGTGGTCAGGGATGACCTACTTGAGAGGCTGGGGATTTGCGGTGGTGGATCTTCAACGATCGCACGTGAGACCTAATCTGCCGCTTCCGACGTTGACCAAAGTACCTTATCATAGATACCAGAAAGCTGAGGCCTGACCAGCAGTGGAGCCTGAGGATCTGGCTGCTCCTATTTGAGTGTCTGATACTGAGCAAGCAGCACAGGTAGAGACAAGGCCTAGGTCGGCTGCCATCTATTTGTGAGACTGCTCCCCATAGTTTAGAACATGGGATTGTGCAACTGGCCATTTGCCGCAAATTAATCCTTGTTAACTATATTATGTCTTTTTGCCATCAATCCCCTCTTTTTGCACATTTAGTTTGCTCTATCCTCAATCAAATAAGCTTTTCCAATGTCACCGTAATCAAACTACTTTTTGTTAAGCTTTCTTATGTAAAATGCCATTTTTTAGGTACGTTAGCACTTCCAGTAGAAGTCTGTTACCCCATCGACTAGCAGTCATGCAGCCTTGTTATATGGCTATAGAATGGTGGCAAAATAGGCTTTGGCAGTACTCTGTAGTCTCTTATATTATGTTTTACACAGCCACAAACTTTAGGTTGAACTGGTATTGTAAGGACCCCAGTTGTCACTAATGGAAATCGGTTGTCCCAATTTTCCTTCTTTGGCCAGGTGTGCTCATTTAGCACAATAATTTGTATACTGTGCCCACTACCATACATTTGGATTCATTATTACAGCATCTGTTGTCATTGTCACACTCTAACTAAATGTCTGAGTACATATTTGTTACCCCATGTTAGCTTCTTGTGTAGTTCAAACCTCCCCCCCCCCCCACCGTATGTACTTATTTTTGCTCTGTCGCAAGAGTTCCTGCTGTAGTATTCTGTTTCCCCTTATCTCTATGCAGTGGAACAAATGCATGAGACAATATAATATTGGTAGTGTAGAACGTACTGAAATCGGTCTACAGTGACTTGGTTGTAGGCTTAAATTCCCCCCCCCCCCCCACCCAAAAGTATTGAACTAAATTAACCATATTTATAAAGACAGAGTACAGATACAAATAAATATAAATGTATTACATTATTTGTCATATTGGATGTAGCATTGTGGACTTTTGCCTCTTGTTACACATGTAGCCCTTGTACCCACTAGGTACTGAAACTACCCCTGCTGCTGTCACCTGTTTGGTTGTCAGGAGGCCTGAGCCTCTGCCACTGGGAGCCTGGCATACACTTAATTTCACGATGCAGCGCCTCCACCGGCGAGGGGTCCCAGCGTAGTGGGAAGATCCCCTCATCGGAACCAATATACACAATAATACACACAAATACTGCACCGACACACTTTATTCAAGCAAATACCCAGTATGTACCTGGCAGATACCTGGAATGCGCCGCTCCTCACCTCTGACAAGCCCCGTTGCATTTGCCTTCCCAGCCTGGGTTCATGCCTGGCTGACGGGCGGCTGATCTGTTAAATGATAATGATTAGGATTTAATAGGCTGCAATGCTTCGCGTGTCTACCAGATGGCATAAATTCATGAATTGTAATGCAGTATATATATATATATACTGTGCAGTATTGCAGCCAGCGGGAATAAAATGCTTCAATCTCTGCCTGGAAAATACCTCAATGCACTCGGGCAGAAAACAGTCACAAACCTCAATACACCCGGGTATACCCGAATTCGTGGGACTAGCCGAGCTCGAATAAAGTGTGTCGCCAGTGTATATGTCCCAGGACAGAGCCCTGGGGTACCTCCACAGAGAGATCGATAGAGGAGGAGGTGTTAGCAAAAGGACACTGAAAGTACGATGGGAGAGGTAAGAGGAGATCCAGGATAGTGCTTTGTTCCGAATACCAAGAGTATGGAGAATGTGAAGGAGAAGAGGGTGGTCCATGGTGTCAAATGCTGCAGAGAGGTCGAGTAATATGAGCAGAGTGTAATGACCTCTGTCTTTGGCAGCATGGAGGTGGTCATTTTTTTTAGTGAAGGCTGTTTCCGTGGAGTGAGCAGTGCGGAAGCCAGATTGTAGAGGGTCTAGAAGAGAATAGGTGTTAAGAAAGTGTAGCAATCGAGAGAACACAAGACGTTCAAGGAGTTTGGAGGCAAAAGGCAGGAGGAAGACAGGTGGATAGTTAGAAGGACAGGTAGGGTCAAGCTTGCTGTTTTTGAGTAATGGTTGCATGCTTGAAGGAGGATGGAAAGGTACCAGAGTAGAGGGAAGAGTTAAAAATCTGTGTGAGCATAGGAATTATAGAAGGAGCAAGAGGTTTTAGGAGATGGGAGGGAATGGGATCAAGAGGGCAGGTGGTAGAGGGAAAAGAGTGACACATCCTCCTCCGAGATAGCATAAAAATTGTCAAGAAAGGTGGTGTGGGATGGGACGAGGCAACAGATGGGATGTTTTTCTTTTAAAAAGTCAGCAAAGTCCTGCGGTGAGATGGAGGAAGAAGAGGAGGCAGCCGAGTGTGGTCTTAGAGAGTCAAAGACATAGTTGTAGGCGTAAAATATTTTCGCTACAGTATTGAACTAAATGACCCATATTTGTAAAGAAGAATACAGATAAAATACATATTAATATAATAAATTATTTATCATTTTGGATGTAGTATTTGGGCCTTTTTCTCTCTTATTGGACAACATCAGAGATATTATTAAGTCAATTCACATCACTAAACCCTCTGGGGTACTGGAAATGCTCCTGTCTGTAAATGCGGAGAAAGCCTTTGACAGGGTGGATTAGCAAGTCATGTTCTCAACCATGCGGGCATTTGGTTTCTCTGGGGACGTCAGTACTATGTAACTATTCTAAGGCCAGATTACGTCGTATAGACATGTTTTATCATCAATTAGACATTCTAAATGGTTCCAAGCAAGGTTGCCCCTATCCCCTCTATTTATTTACCCTCACCATTGAAGCTCTGGGCTGTCATGTAAGAAGTGTCCCAAATGACATAAAAACACTGTGATCGCTTATTAGAGCTGTGCAGGCAGAGGAACTGATTAGGGGGCCTATGCTATAAGCCTCGATAAGCCACTTATTGAGACCTTTTCACCAAAAAGGCTTACTGCAATTCAGTAAGCCTCGATGTGGCCAATAAAAGGCTTTTTCTGCATTTTTCTTCTCCAAACAAAAATCACCAGACAAGCCGCTTATCAGCAGGTTTTCACACTCGTGCAATTCTAGTAGCCTCGAGTAGGTTATCGGGGCTAATTAGGGCTGTATAAATTGTGATTTCTTCTAAAAATCCTCCCGCCAGGAAAAGTTGGCGAGGAGGTGGTGAGAACCTGCCGATAAGGTGACAATGAATTTTTCTTGCCTCGGATTGATGCCAGGAGTCTCCGGAGCTGATATCAGCACCGGAGGCCCCCGGCATGAATTCCATGCAATAAAAATGCATTTACAGGCAACTTCATTACCTTAGCGGCTAACCACTAAGGCAATGAAGGGGTTAACTACCGGTGCCAGTTTAATTGTGGGTGCGGGGGTGGGTGAAGGTGGTATTTGGCCCTTGGTGGGTGTTTAAGCCTTGTGGGGGGGGTTGCGAGTGGAGTTAACCCCTTAATTACCTTAGCAGTTAATACTGCTAAGGTAATGATGAGGTTGACCCCTCCCGCTACCACCCGGAAGGCATAAAATCCATCCTTGGGGCAACAACCCCCTTCACCCAATCCCTCTACCCACAATAAATTAAAATACACATAACAACCCTACTAGCCACATCCTTTAACCCAAACACCCCCCCCCCCCCCCCCCCCCAACAGTACAGTAATGGGCAAAATTACTATTTTCCAAATGTGGATAATTGTGCATTTGTCTATTATAAAATCAAACATTAGCCAGCCAGCATAAATAAAGTAAATAAATGTTCAACTTAGCCCTGCCTTCATAAAGGGCGCCCTCATCTGCATACTCCAGGTCCATGTCCTCCGATGCCAGGAAGAATACAAGAAACAATAAAATCTAATGGCCCCTATCCCCTTAATCACTGTAGCGATTAATAACCACTATAGTAATTAAGGGGTTAACCCACCCTTCCCCGCTACCCACCCAGGAGGCCTAACCACCCACCCCGGGACCACTATACCCATCCTCTACCCATTGATTGGCATAGTGGTACATCAAACCCATATAATATGGGTATGATAAGCCATTATAGCAGTCAATGGTCACCCTAATAAAAAAGCAGGAAGGCCAAAAATACACAATAATAAAAGATTTACACAAGAACCAAATACCCAAATTCAAGAAATAAACGCACTAGCCAGCCAATTAAATAAATAAAAGCATTAGCCAACTAATTAACTAAATTAATTAATTGTTTTGTTGGTTAGTGCTTTTATTTAATTAAACACTGGCCAACAAAACAGTTAATTAAATTAAACTAGTAGCCAACAAAACAAATAATTAATTTAAAACGCTAACCAATCCTAAAATATACTAAAAACAAGCCATCCAAATTCAAAACAATTTAACCCAAACAATAAACTGAAATCGAAAAACTAACAATCAATAGAAAACAAGCATTTGCCAAAAAATGCCTTGGCTGTCACTGTATTTATCTGTACTCTATAGGGGCACAGATTAATACATTATCAGTCAATGGGCAAGCAAATACATAAAATAAATAAATACAATAAAAAACCCTGAAGGAAAAACAATTTCATACATTTAATATTTTACTTACCTTTAGAAGTCTTCACCCTCCGAATCCCGGCATATCTGCAAGCTCTCGTACTGCGACGTCATTACCCGCAATCCAACGCCAACCACTTTAAAGACCAGCATCAGGTAAAAAAAAATCTTCTTTCTTTTATCTTCTATCACCGTCTATTTTCTTCATCTGTAATTATTTTTATCTTTTCTTTAATCTTCCATCTTCTTTCAATCCAAAACCTCATGGTAAATCCTTAACAGGATGTTGTCTCGTCGGCTTCTTGAGGTAAAATGAGACTCCGGGCCTTATATATGGCCTGTGACATCTCATTTTAGAGTCAGATGGTACAACTCCAATACAATTGGGCGCTGTATCATGTGCCTGCCTCTGTTTTTTTTTTTTTAAGGATGTGACATCATCTCCAAGGGAGGTACGTAACATCCTTAAAACCCCATGGCTATTTCACATGGTATTGCAACCAATGGAATTGAAGACAATCCCATTGGTTGCTGTACCATGTGATAGGTCACATTAATTTAAAAGGATATGACATCACTTTAAGGGATGATATAGCCATGTGGTTTTAAGGATGGGACTCATCTCCCTTGGAGATGACATCACATGCTTCCCGAGATACAGGCCCCGTTATTGGATCCATTTAAATGTCCCACGTCACGTGACCATGGGAATAAAATGCATAGGAGATTCTGGCACCCCAAAACGGGGCCTGTATCTCGGGAAGCACGGGGGCCCCATGCTTCAAATAAATGAAGTTCTGCTCCGGAGACTACCTGCTCATCTTCACTAGTATTACATTTTATATTAAAAACTTTTGATCACTGGGGAGATATGCGCAAGGAGAGGCGGATCTCTCTGTATAGCTCTCTGCAGCTGATAGACATTGTCGTTAAAGCCTTTTCAGAGAGGCAAAATCTGAAAACCTACATTAAGTTCAAGGAGCACACCAGAAACATGAGGATATATCCATTCTGTTATCTTTAGATTGAAAAACAGAGCATAGATAGGTGATGAATGTGCCAAATGTTAGGAGGTATAGACAGGGATATATAAATAGAGGGATGTAAGTCCACACTACCTGACTTGGAGCCAATAACAGGAGGTAAATCCTCCGCGGCTAGTCAGATATAATTACAGACAAGTCCGTCTTAGTTTAGTATCCAGTGTGG
Organism: Ascaphus truei; assembly: GCA_036426205.1. Classification (NCBI taxonomy): domain Eukaryota; kingdom Metazoa; phylum Chordata; class Amphibia; order Anura; family Ascaphidae; genus Ascaphus; species Ascaphus truei. The sequence continues at coordinate 20,522 of WSYH01011308.1, forward strand.
AGTACCCCTTGTACTCACTATGAATCACTGATCCTGTCTCCTCCTGGCCACGCGGTGAACCCTGAAAGGGTGATCAGCGTCCTTCCACGGCGTCTCTCCGATCAACAGGACAATTAGAATAGCAAACAATTAGCAGGACAGCCTCTCCGAACAAAGTTGAACTCACCAGCAAAAAGATAGGTTAAAAAATGCTTTATTAAACTACATGTAACAGATACTGCATCCACAAACAAAAAAGAAACCTCCTCCCTTGTGTTTCACGCAACAACTGCGTTACTCCTTGAGAAAGCGCAGTTGTTGCGTGAAACGCGTGGGAGGAGGTTCCTTTTTTGTCTGTGGATGTAGTATCTATTTTACAGAGTTTTTTAACTTCACTTTTTTGCTGGTGAGTTCGGCTCTTGCATGGGGCGGCTGTTCTTCTGATCATATGCCTTGCTCCTGTTAGGAACACAGGATCTGGGGAAGTACCTTTGGTCCTTCTGGACCTGAGGGAATGAGCCTGAGGAAGGGGTCTTCACCCCGAAACGTTGCCCCCCTAATTACC
>WSYH01011309.1:0-21060 GCA_036426205.1 Ascaphus truei
GACTGCACCCCACATACATATCGCTTGTAGAAAACACTTCCCGTCGGGTTTCCAGCTTGGTCAGCAGTCTTCTATTCCAATCCTCCGTCAAAGGCGAATCTCCGAAATCGAACGCCAACTTCGGGGTCGCCGCATGAACGGTGGCGGCTGGGCGTCTACCTTCTGCCTTTCCCTCAGTGGTCACCGGATAAATGTCACTGTCCCTTCACCGCGTGCCCACACACCGTGTCCATGCAAATAGAGATATGTATATAGGCTCAGCCTTTTGGTCACTCAACCCAGTGTCCCCAAAGAGTGTGTCCTAAGGCGGGCTCAGCGCCTGTGGTACCGGTGTTGGTGCACTTAGTAAATACCTCCCGGTCACTGTTGTAACCGGCAACAACTTCAAAAAGGATCCGCCGATCCAGCGCAGTCTCTCACGAGGGAATGATGCACAGCAGCCTGGGCCCAAACGACTGTCACCACCGCAGCTCCGCAACTCTTTATCCCTATCAATCTATGTAGTAAGGGAATAGTTGTCGCTATCAATATAGGGCGTCCCTGCAGCACCACAAGCTTATGGTGAAAGAAAGAAAGGTAGGTGGTGCATGTGGACCATGCTATGGAGAGATATCATGCCTGATTAACTTAATCTTGTTTCTGAAGTAGGTGAGTACAGTAAGTGGCAAGGTCTCAAGCAATGAGAATAGAAGGGGTGCAGGTGTAGTAGGTTAGAGAAGGGAGTTAAAGGTGGCAAATAGGCATTGAGAGTTAGAGGACAGAGTTTGTATGAGTGAAGAAAGGTAGGTTTGTTTGACAAAGGAAATGGCAGTTTTATATCACGAAAGTATGAATTTATAGTGGAGAAAATCTGCTTTAGAGCAGGATTTTCTCATGTAGCATTCCACAGTACATGTGCACTTTTGGATGTAGCAGATAAAGTGTTTGTGTCATTGTTGTATCTTTAATTGGGAGTGACGTGTGCTGTCAGGAGCCATCTTGTCTAAGGATGATGAAAGTGTACTGTCAGAGAATTTGCTAGGTCGGGATGAGGTTGGAGTGATTGGCAGTGCATGGTGAAAAGGAAAATTTGGGTCAAGGTGCGGAATGTGAAAGGATTGGTATGTGGATAGGGCCAGGATTAGGGAATATGTCAGTAATAGTAATAGTAAGGAGAGGAAGAGGGTATAAGAAAAGGGAGTTGCTGGATTTTTTTGGGTGATGGGTGTGTGAATTGAAAACCGAGGGTGGGGAGAGAACCGGAGGTGAGTTTGCAGGAGGTAAGGGGACTGGAGCGGGAGCAGAGGGAGGCCAGGAGCTGGGAGTACTGTGGAGGGAATCAGGAGTTTGAGAAGACGCGCGCCCTGCGGGGAATGCACGCAGATGCTGGGAGAGCGTCAGGGGATGCCGCAGAGGGATGATGCGGGAGGAAGAAGTGAGAGCAGAACAGCAGAACAGGGAAGCAAGGAAGGGATATCAGAGGCAGGGGGGAGCGCAGCGCCAGGGACACATGGAGGGGAAGGAATCCCCTGAACCGTCACAGGTTAAAGCATTCCGTGGAGTAATACAATAACCTGTTCACTGCGGGATGTATGCCTGTGAATATAAATCACCAAATACGGCTGAGCAACAGCATTAACCCGCTCACTGCCAGGTAGATATTTAGTAACATACAGTACCAGTCAGTGTGTACACAACACTGTGTCACAAGGTTATTAATTAACCACGCTGGTAGAAAAAGGGGATACCCTAACAAATATACACAAACCTGTATGGGATTAATTCTCTGGATAGCAGCCATGAAATACACAGCCTCAACTTCTAGGAACAAGTCTGTTATAACTCCTTGGCCGGGACTCTAAGGCTCCATACGTCCATGACGCTCAGGAGACGCATATTAGAGGCATTATACACACAATAGCTGTGTTTGGAAGAACCTCATGAAGGATCGCGTAACTGGCCTCTAATAGAAGCAACATTATTACCCTTTTAACGGCCGGCTATATATACCCACAACCACTAATTACTCGCTACAGTGTATACACATACACATTGTGGTGTAAAAAGAAGTGAAACACCTGCATTATTGAACATCCCTATAACCACGGTTCATTATACCCTGTCATAGTGATAATCAGGATTTAGTAGTTCATCATACCCACAGTACCTACTAAAAGCACAATAAGACTTAGTAAAACATAGATGTATATTAGAGCCTTATACTAGTGTCCAGTGTATCAGACCCATTGTAGGTCGGTATAAGTCTCCAAGACTCTATAATACACACATTTATAAGGCCACATACAAACCAACATGTACTGTATGCATACTAATGCACTAATGAAAGAGGTCCTCATACTCCAGGAACATACTGACATTTGCTTTCTTAACATCGTTTGTTATGTTATCATTATAAGTATGTGTCATTACATTTCATTTTTAGACTGCTTTTGTTCGCATCTTCATCAAGACCATTAATATTATATATAAATTAATTTGGTCAGAGGTGCACCGCTAAAGGGATTTCTTTCTGTGGATTGTGTCTCTTGAACATGACCCACTAGTTCCTATGTACATTTCTTGCTTGCATCTGAATGCTGGAATATTATTGTATTAATTCTGATATATGAACGAAACATTTCCCATGTTATCTGGAACTCATTGACTGGTACACTAGTAGAGAGTTGAGACAGGTCAGATGATGCTGTCACCTTCTCTATTCTTACCCGTTATATAAAGTATAATATAGATACTTATATATAATTGAATAGATAAGGATGATAACTATTAATGAAAACTGGAACTGATAGCTCAGGTACTAAAGTATATATCTATTCTGAGAGAGTAGGAGACAGGGAAGATGGGGGTCTCTTCATACCTAGTAACATATTTATACTCACCTGGAAATGATTGACTGGCATAATAGTACTGGTAGAGACTAAAGATACTGTAGGTCGGCGGGGTTAGGTATCTCTCTGCTCACCTATTGTAATTAAAATTTAAATAATATTCTTAGAAAGCAATACAAAGTCCAAGGTAACAAAACCTAAATTAACTGGTCTTGAACTGATTGACTAACATAGGTCAAATGGTGGGTGGCATGCCTGCCTAAGTAAATACACTATCCTATACCAGATTATTAGTAATAAAATAATAAATATTATACCCTGTAATTCACAATAAATTAATTAAATATAATTATATTTAGTCTCTCTCCCTCCCTGCCCCTCTTTTTGCCTCCATGACAGCCTCTGCACACACCATCCATTTCCCAGTAACAGGTGACACAAAATGGTAGCACAGGAATTCATGGGGAAATGCAGCGAGATCTGAGATGAACGGAAAACAAAAAATTGGTTTTGCTTGATATGGACCCAGCATGAAGATCCAATCCATAGGCATGCTTTTCAGATTGAGTAAATTCGGTGTGGGGGAGCAAATAAAATAGCTATAACATACAGTATATTAGTATGCATATACAATACATATCCTCGTGAGATATTAGCTACGGTATACTGTATCAAGGTTAATTACTGTAGATTTGGTTGTACATTAGTGATGTACCGGGTCTTTAAAAACACTGGGTATCAGAGGAAAAATGTTAAATTACCCGGCCTAAATTACCCGGCCGGGTATCTGGGTACCCAGCCTGGTAGGTTTGCGGGGCTGAAAAAGAGGAGAAGGACAGCAGCCGGCAGTGGAGGGAGAGAAGGAGGACGTCAGCCAGCAGAGGATGACTGCAGGCGGTGGAGAGAGAGAAGGAGGGCAGCCAGTGGTGATGGGAGAAGAGGACTATGTAAGCGGGCAGGAGTGGCACAGGAGGATAGCTGGGGAGGTGCACACACCAGTGGTCTGACCCAGAAGTCTTCTCTGACTTCCGGTGTCTGTGGCTGCTAGAGCGCGCTCCTCCCCGGACGTACTCCTGTGCCACTCCTGCTTCTGTCCTCTGCAGGCTGCTGTCCTTTCCCTCCATCGCCCGATGCCATCCTCTGCCGGGTGACACTATTGTACATAAATGTTTAAGATTTCAAAAGCCCATTTATATATGATCATTGTACAGTACTTACGAATTATTGCTAGAATATTTTTTCTAGGACTGCAAAATATACTACAAGTTTCAAAATTGTGTTTATTTGGCATGGGCACAAAATAATGTATTTTGATAATGTATTCTGATAATTATCAAAACAGAGTGAAATGTAGTACACTTAGTTAGATTTTCATGCTGTTTGCATTTCGAGTGACATTAGGTCAGTTAAGATATTTTATCCTACAATATGTATGTACTGTAGTAAACTAATTATGAGCACAATATAGTTAAAAAAGTACGTAAGGCTGGAGGAAATATAATAGCTCTCTGCACTGTTGCAGCTGAAATAAAAATGTAATTGTTTTATGTAAAGGCTTAGAAAAGAACAAGTTTTGTGTTTAGGGGCATTGAAAGTTTTATAGAACACCAGGGAAATATTAGGGTGGATTGTTGGACAACTGCAGGCTATTGGGGATTTTGTTTTCATGTATTTCATTACACTTACAGTAACACCAAATGAGATTTAGCTTGTATTTCATTGGGTTTTCAATAAAAAAAGTTACATAACTATAATACTTTGGAGATATGACACGGTTGATTTCATTAAAAAAAATAAACCATATTATCTTTTTACAAATTTTTCACTTGGTAGTTTCTATTAGTAATATCTGGTCGTACTGTTGATATTTTTTTGAGAAAGCTAGATATGTTGTGGGATTCACTGTATATTAGAATGTAAATAAGAGTACCTTTCTAAGTAAATATGGTTCTTAATATATTGCAAAGGGAAGAAAATCAGGGCTCCACGGATTTGCTCAATAAACTAATTTATTGCCAATGGACTTAACGTTTCAGCCATACAGTCCTTTCTCAAAAGCAGAAATGCTTTTGAGAAAGGCCTGTGTGACCGAAACGTTAAGTCTATTGGCAATAAATTAGTTTATTGAGCAAATCCGTGGAGCCCTGATTTTCTTCCCTTCGTTATACCCTGGATTTATACAGAGAATCCTGAACCAGGAGCACCGGTAGTTGTATCCCCTTTTTTCTGATTATAATAGTGTGCAGCAATTTATATTCTTCTATTCTTAATATATAACAGTCATCAATAATCAGTTCACTGTGGACTCAGATCAAATTTATTTATTTATAAAATATTTTACCAGGAAGTAATACATTGAGAGTTACCTCTCGTTTTCAAGTATGTCCTGGGCACAGAGTTAAGAAAAATAATACATGTTTACAAATAGTTACATAATGAGCAGGGTATACATTATATACAAGACATTGCATGCACAGTTAAAGATAATTTGTATTATGGGCGTATGAAACAGTTACAGACCACATTAAAATGTATGACAGCCTTAGATTTGAAAGAACTTAGACTGGTGGTGGATGTAAGAGTCTCTGGTAGGTTGTTCCAGTTTTGGGGTGCACGGTAAGAGAAGGAGGAGCGGCCGGATACTTTGTTGAGCCTTGGGACCATGAACAGTCTTTTTGAGTCTGATCTTAGGTGATAGGTGCTGCATGTGGTAGGGGTGAGGAGCTTGTTCAGGTAGCTGGTAGCTTGCCCATAAAGAATTTGAAGGCAAGACAGGAAAGGTGAACTTTGCGCCTAGACTCGAGTGATGACCAATCTAGTTCTTTGAGCATTTCGCAGTGATGTGTGTTATAGTTGCATTGGAGAACAAAACGACAAATTGAGTTGTAGAGGGTGTTAAGTTTGCTAAGGTGGGTTTGAGGTGCTGAGCCATATACTATGTCTCCATAGTCAATAATTGGCATTAGAGAATATGGAATTACCCAGTATACCGAGGCTGCTAACAGGTAGTGCACACACTTTATGGCAACTTGATTGAAGAGAGACCCAGCAATGATTAATGAAACAATAAGCCTCCGGTATTGAAAACAGGGAGTTGGGTAATAGTAAGCCGGATAGAGGTACAGGGGGACACCTCCCTAAGGGGCGCCCCCAAGTAAATCACAGCCCGGCACTAACCGCCTCAATAATCTCCCTGAAATACCGCGTGGAGGTTAGGAGTACTCACGAAAAAGCCGTCCCTGTTGGTGCAGGGAATTCTGCAGCGGCTTCCTCCTCTGGTGTAGCGTGCTCCTCCGGAAATGATGACACAGGAAGAAGGGGGTAGGATGGTCCCCCCCCCCCGCACCGATCCCCGAACCCAGAACCAATCCGCCCCAGCCCCGCACCGATCCCCGAACCCAGAACCAATCCCCCCCCAGCCCCGCACCGATCCCTGCAGGCAGCCCCACGATGCTCCAGCAGCTGACACCGGAGGTAGGGGGGCTGTGAGTGTGGTGCGGTGTGCTGTGAGTGTGGTGTGCACAGTGTGCTGTGAGTGTGTGTGTGCAGTGTGTGCGGATCACGCTATAGCGGGGTTGAGCTATATGTGTTTTTTTTCCCCGAAAATTAAGTTAGACCTGCTAGCGCACTTAGTGAAAATTAATTGGACCGCAAAGGGTTAACATTATTATTGAATACCTTTTTATAGAGTATAGTATGCCGCTACAGTACAGTAGTAATATAATTGGCCTAACATGTGTGCATGCACTTGTTTTCCATGAATTTTATTTAAATATAGCAATTGTAATAAATATTTTACATTTTTAATTATTGTAGACCTCTGTATACAAAGTTAAGAAAATACTGGTTTAAAAATATAAAAACGGCATACAGCAGGTCTAATGTTTAAAAAGTAAGCTCTAGGCTCAAATTGTGTCAATGGGTTGATATAATAGAATTGTCATCCATTACGTACTATATATAGTCAGTTTGTCCTTTTTCCATTCCTACACTATATTATTAGTGTTTGTTTATCTTAATCTGCATTTTGGAGCTCACGATGTGTTCCGAGCACAGAGACAGGTGAGACAGGGAAGACATCTGGTTACAGCAGTGTGGCCTACGGGTAAGCTCTTAGGAGAAAATCCTCATTTACTGTACCACTTCAAGTACCAGCCAGTCTGTCTTCGAGAAGATATTTTGAACCCTCTAAAGGAGATGATATACACTGCATTAAGTTTGAATATTTCCTACATGACCCTTAAGTGATACTTTTAAGATGCATTTTTATGTTTTCCTTGATTGCATAATAGTCATGTACAAAACACTGCAATATCTCTCAGATTACTTACCAACAAACAATCATACTTGTTCTAATTCAATAATGATAATGTTGAAATGTACACTACTGTACATCATGTACAAGATAAGGTTTTCATTTTAAATGAATCACAAAAAGTATGATTTGCTTGTAAACCATCCATTTCCAAATGGCCCACATAGCTTTTTAGATTTTACTTAAATGTTATTCAAAATGTAATATGATGTGTTTTGTAAGATCCATTTTTTTTTTTTGCAGAATGATTGCTAACCACTTCTGCAATTTTTATGATAACCTTTAAATCTGCAGGCCTTAAAACAGTACAACAGCTGATCAAACAAGGACCTTATGGTTGGCTATATACTGTATGACAACGAATGTATTATTTAAATACGCTTTTTACCCCCCAGATAACGTCCACCTGGTGAAACTCATTTAGATATGTTCATTGTTAAAGTATGAAATCTATTAATATAAGCAAGTAAGATATTAAGCATACAGGAATTGATTCTAAGAGTATTTTATCATGTTCATTACCCGTTATCATTGACACACCTGTGGCAACATTACAAACCAATTGTACTGTAGTTTCTTGGCTTTTTATCTACAGTACATTTATCCCTTAAAGCAGCAATACTGCATTCCCCCCTTTTTTAAATGTGTTCCTTATTTGTATAGGTGATGAACGTGCAAATGAAAAATTCTACATTCTTACCTAAACTGGCAATCGTTTGGTGCTCCTGTTATAAATCTGTAAAATTCCTAATTGTGTGACTAACAAAATGGCTGCTTCACTCAGTGTAACGCAGTAGCTACAATGTATCCTTACAGTATATTACTAAAGTAACATTATCTATTGTTACAGTTTACAGCTCAAACATGTGACGGTAAGGGGTAACCAGGCCATTAAAAAAGGTATTATGCCCGGCTGGTAACCTTTGATCCATATTTGGGGCTTTAGAGTGTCGGCTCTTGAACCTGTTTGTTGTACATGCAATGTATGTAATTGTGTGACAATATAGTATTTTCTGTGTTTTATCTTTCCAGTTGTGCCAGCAAGCAGCGATTGCTAGGCTATGAGTTTCAAGCAGGGTTTTACAGAGAAAGTTTTGTCAGAATGTGTCTAGGTGGCGAGGTTCCAGAATTGCTGGGTACCCCAAAAATTTACCCGGTAATCAGGTCGGATTCTCAGATACATTGAGACACATTGCTCCGGCAAAATCTCCCCTTGAAAAAGCTTGCGCGACTCACCGCTAGGACTCCACGCTTCAGCACAGACCAGAAAGGTAAATGGGGCATAGGGATGTGTGGTATCCCTGAAATGATAAAGGGGTCCCTAGTATAAGGGGGGTGTCATGAGAATGTCATGAGATAGTGGGTATTTTTAATCCCTTTGGTGCTTGAGGGGTTAATGAGCTACACTTGTGTACAAAATACCAAATGCTGGGTTTGAAACTGGGCAGGACTGTTTCTGTCTGCTCTGAATTTCAAAGTATTCTGTAGAAAGGGGTGGGATTATGACGGTGCCTTAAGAAAATATTGTATCTAAGTCTGGAGGAGATTGTTACTGGGCAGATCTGACTAGGGGCATGCTTGGATAGCATAGCAGACCTCATCTTCTGAACCAGTGCCTCTCTGGGGAAAATCCATAGCATGTGGTAATGTACTGTATAGGATTTTCTGTTTTACCCCTTTTATTTTAAGAAGCTGTTCTGCCTTATATTGTAATGGTATGTTTATCTTTTAATACCTTTTCTGTAATTCAAGCACTGTATTGTTATATATATTAAACCATTTAATAAGTAATGCTTTGGGCTCTGAATGAACTTTGTGCACGCTGGAGAGAATAACTTGCTAAATTCAGGCACATGTTACTACAGCTGATTTTGTGTTAAAGTGCATAGTTTTTCCTATAAATAACAGGGAGATGAGGCCCTGGCGGATATTTTAGTCTAAGATCTTTTATCATATCTGCATAACCTCAGGTGGTGGCAGTGGATGGTTATGATGTGCAATTGAGTAGGGGTTAATACTAACTCGCTGGTTCCTTGCAGAGGAGAAAGGGGGGTTGCTAGAGAAGCCTTTGTGTATTAACCCTGGTTGCATATCTAAAGTCACGTGCTCACTTGTGTGCTGTTCGTGGCGGTGGTATATTGGGACGGCTTGGGAGAGAGATACAACCCATTTGAGGGACCCTTGAGGGGGTGAAGAGTGGGTGCGCTTGCGAGCGTCGGTATTAACCCTTGTCCCGTATACAGGTCGCGTGCTAGCAGGGGGTCGTACGTGACAGGGGGAAACTCAGTTAATGCCCTGCTCACCCAGAACCTGGTTCTGGGGGTACTCCAACCATACAGTATATAAGGTTGCAAGGGTTTTTATGAAGTCTATGTCCAGTTTCCAAACGGAATGAGATATAGCCCTGAGAATGAACCTAAGCATTTTTTTGTTCTACCTCGGGACATAGAAAAAATATGGGAAAAAATATTTTTTTTCATACTGTTTTAATACACAGAAGGCTGTGCGATTTTAAAAGTCTAAGTCAGATTTGCAGTGTGTGAGGGAGATGACTAGTGGGAATAGTAAAGAGTCTCATTCTATCTCTCATGACCAGAAAACAGACAAAATAAAAGTGTAAAGTATATTTTATTATTAATAATAATAATTCTTATATAGCGCTGCTAGTTTTACATAGCGCTTTAGAGACATTTTGCAGACACAGTCCCTGCCCCGTAGAACTTACAATCTATGTTTGTTGGTGCCTGAGGCACAGGGAGATAAAGTGACTTGCCTAAGGTCACAAGGTGCCAACACCAGGAATTAGAACCAGGTTTCCCTGTTTCAAACTCAGTGCTAGAGTCAGTTTCTTTACTCACTGAGCCGCTCCTTAAACAGGTATGTTTAAAATGTATTATGCTTGTGCACTGTAAAATAAGATGGGACTTTCAAAGCCGGTATTCTGAGTGAGCCAGGGGGCTACCAAACTGTGATGCCACTGTGTCTACTCGAGGTCCGGACTTGAATGCACACACAGATGCTGCCAGAGGTGTGAAGAACATATGGTCAGGATGGCTAGGTGAAGTACCCATGTCCTGAGATCAATGCAAGCCATTCCAGGTTGGCATTCGCCTTCCCAAACCTGGAGGCACCTAGCCCCGCGGGTGGCTTCTGCATAGCCAGTGGCTAAGGTGGCAAACTCATGCATGCCCTTGTTTCATTCAGAAGATCCGCTTGCCCGGCTTCAGAAGACTGGCAGCCATCTGATTGGCTGATTGGAAAGTTCCCACGCTGGGATTGGTTGTAGTATTTTGTGAATTAACTCAAATACTATAAGAGAACCTGCAGCCAATCCGGATGAAAGATTCTAAGCGCCAAGACAACAGCGGCAAATTCGAAATCACCAAAAGATGCTCTGAGAGAAATACCAGAGAGCCGGCTTCAGAAATTTTAAGGTGAGGATGTAGCGGTCACAGCTGGGATTGCAAGCCGAAAAGCATACCAAGACATTTGGTACTATCTCCCGGTCAAGGGATTTCGGCAGCTCTGGAGGAGACACAGCGGTAGCGTCAGGAACTTCATGCCGATTTGACTTCCAGGACATTTCGGGCCAAGTCCTGGTCAACCTGAAGACGTTGTTTAATGGACTGTTTCACCTTGTTTTCTCTTGTACTTTGTAATCCACTGTGTGTACGTCTGTTTCTATGGAATAAATGACAATTTGTTTTACGATTTGGTTTTGCTCAGTGATATGATCCAGGTATAAAGGTGTAAATGCCTGGTGTCCCATGACAAATATTATCTATTGTTACAGTTTACAGCTCAAACTGCCTGGAATATTGGCAACAAATTATCACAATCAGGAAAGTGTTGCAAAGATCTTGCACTGCTTGGAAGTTTCGCTTGAACCTGCTATAGAAATCAATGGATGTTTTAAAACGCATAAGAAATGGCATTAAGAATTGAATGATAATATATATTTTTAAATACATTACGTATTAACTAATACTACAAAACTGATTTATTTAAAAACTCTACAATTTATCAACTTCATGGCGAATTTGGCGTTTATTCACTGGTGCAAGTATTCACGGCTTGATTTAAAAAAAAAAAGAAAGACTTTCGCCTAAGCACAAAAAATGGGCATCCCTGAGATATCTGGGAAATATGCTAATACCAGCAATTAGCATATTTTGCAGATATCTCAGGTGTATCCATTTTTTGTGTACAGGCGAATGTCACTTTTTTTATTTTTTAAGTCAAGCTGTGAAAATTTGTGCCTGCGAATAAATGCCATATTGGCAGTGAAGTTGGTAAAACGCACTACTGATATACATTATGAATAGTTTTTTATAGCTTATTTGGGCCAACAACATAAGTTCACAGTTGTCTCTCCACGTGTTGTTTGAGGGGATATATGCAGCACTTGGGACTCAAACTAAAGATAGTTATTGCCATTGACTACAGTAGAAGCTGATATTCCAAGTTCTAATGGGATAATGTTGTGTTATGGATATGGATATGGATGGGGATGGGGATGGGGATGGGGATGTGGATTGGGGGGGGGGGGGGTAGCACTAGCACTACTGCCTCTCTTAGCTTCAAGATATTGCTGATGCACCGACCTCTTGATTTTGGTAAATCTGCCTTGCTCTTCTCTATTTCCTAGTGCTAAAATGAAAAACAGATACATGACTCCAATATAGTTCAAGGGATCTGGTGAAAGCAAAACTGTTTTGCTGTATAATGTGACATAACTAATGTAACAAAGTTCTGACTTTATTTTTTGATGAATAATTCTGTAGGTGTTTATCGTTTGCTGAAAAAAATCCAGTAATCAAGCAAAAATGGTTTACATAACATTATTTGTGGCACCACCGTTGGTGATTTCCTAGTGTCCTGATAAAGTTGATGTATGTGTGTGTATATATGACACATTTCATCTTCTGACTGAAGTCGATTAAAAAAGATAAGTTAATACTGAATGACAAAGATCAATAGTGTAAAGGTCACATTTGAAAACATTACACTGCAATAAAAACGCCTTAGAAAAGTATATTACTATACATATTGCATTTCTAAACTGAAACGCGCCTTCGTTATTCACTATTAGATAAAAGGCTTGTGAAATCATTCTCTACATTGCTTCGTATACCTTTGAACCTTAGATAATTCCCTCCTTGTTACAACCCAGTGTTCTGTAGTGTTACAGATTTTTTTTTCTTCTTTTAAAAACAAAACATTTTTGAATTATTTTCTTAATGCATAACCTTTTGACAGTAGAGAAAACTCATACTGTAGCAACGTTCATAAGATATAGTTACACTTTCCAGTATAGACACTGTAAACTGTTTACTTTATATGTAAAAGTTCTTTTTACACAAAGCTTGCAGTGCTGCAGGTGGCGAGGAGTCCATGCAAGAGATAAGGATGTGAATAAGCTACACTTACATTGTTTACCAAGTGTACCTTATCCTTTTGGTTTTAGGTTTGCGTTATTGCAACGAGTTGTGAAATATGTCAACATAATTATAGGCAAAAAGATATACAGTATTCATTAATTCCAGAATATTTTTTTCTTTGCTATTCATACATATACTGTATAAAGGCTGCTAATATAAAATATTTTTAAGAAATGTATCCTAGTCCTTCCTAGGATTGCCAGGTGGCTTGTCCAAAAATACTGGACACAATACTGAACCCCCACGCCCCCAGAATACATATATACCCCCACGCCCCCTGAACACATATAAAACATACCCCCACGCCCCCAATACATATACAAAATACCCCCAGGCCCACGAATACATATACTGTACAAAATACCCCCACGCCCCCTGAATACATATACAAAATACCCCCACGCCACCCGAATACATATAAAAAAATGCCCCCACCCCCTTAAAACATTTTAAAAATACCCCCATGTTCCCGAATACATATAAAATATACCCCCAGATCCCCACATCAACATCATCTCTGCTCATCCTGGCCCCCCATCATCACCACAGCTCATCCTGGCCCCCCATTACCTCACCTCATCCTTGCCCACCAAATTGTGTCCTTACCTTATTTCCAGGAAGGACGCAGACTTCTTTGGGCCACCAGGGTGTGGGCTCCTCCCCCGCTGTCCTCTGATTTGCTGTCCGCTCCTCCAATCAGGGACAGGCAACACGGACACGCACGAGTGCTCTTTACTTTGCCCGGCCACCGTCCGCGGCCAGCCCCGCCCGCCTCCAGTCTCAGTATCAGGCCAGCACTTCCAGCCGCGCCTGCCGTCACGCCACCCTCACGCTTGCGCTGCCAGCCCTCCGCCACGCTTGCGCTGCCAGCCAAAAATTGTAATACCGGACACATAGGAAATTGGACGTGCTTTCTAGATAATTTTGATAGAAGTGGTAAGGAAGGGAAAGCCTTGTAGGAAATAAGCTTGTAAGTTCTACATTTAACAAAGCTACTGAGCAATCATTACAGATTGTATACTGTTTGAGTGCTTTCACTTACTTGTAAATACAACAAACCTTGCTCAGTAGTATTGGGGATTTGGTAAAATTATATTTATTTGGGAAATTGGGAAGATAGTATGTATAAAGAAGTCCAGTGGCCTTTTTGCCATAAAATTCATACTAGGACCAAGATCGGCTAGCTCTTTAAGTGCTGGAGGGGCCAAAATACCAGAGTGCCACTGCCCATCCGGCAAATCATGACCCTGTGTATGCAAGAGGAGGATCCCCCTGTTCCACTTTGATCGCGTCTCTCGCTCCTATGTAAAACAAGCAATAATAGTAATGTCCACTGAATATTACAAGGGCTTCCATAGGGCCACCCCTCATGATGTTCAGTGAGTCACTAGTTCACCAAAGTGGTTAGAATGTGCAACATTTTAACATACCTGGAGGTGTACTTTGGATCAGCCCCCTTATGTAATGTGTCCTAGACCTAGGGTATGCTTTTTAATGTTGCGTTTAAGATAGGCATCATTTTGGAACATGGTTAACAAAGGAGTGAAGAAGGAGGAACCTAGGACACATATTACAAAATACAATACAGTATAACTCATTTGAAAGCTGGGCATGTAATTGGTTTTTTTTGCATCAAAAAATTCTACCAAGTCTGAATTGGTGTTTACCAACTTGCTAAAAATATAAGGTACTAGATGAACATATTTCTTATATTATTAGATCGCCTTTTTCTTTTTTTTTTTCTACAGACTAATACAAATGTACTCATTGTAATCACTGATAAATGTATATATTTTTTAAATATTCAAGAACAATTTATTTTTTAATAATTTAGCATATCAAAATGACAGAATTTTATATACATGGAAGCTTTAAAAATTTAGTCTTGTTCCCAAATATCATTGCTACAGTCTTGTCAATGTTTAAAAGCCGTTTGTTTTGGGAATTCCAGTTTTCGAGTCTCAGTCTGAGTAGGTCAGTGAGTAAAGACACTGACTGACACTGAGATTGGGAGCCTGGTTCAATTCCCGGTGTCGGCTCCTTGTGACCTTGGGCAAGTCACTTTATCTCCCTGTGCCACAGGCACCAAAAACATAGATTGTAAGCTCTACGGGGCAGGGACCTGTGCTGCAAAATGTCTCTGTAAAGCACTGCGTACAATTAGCAGCGCTATACAAGAACATGCTATTATTATTAATAATATTATTAAACACTGACAAGACTGTAACAATGACCATGCTATTATTATTATTATTAATATTTTTAAACACTGACAAGACTGTAACTGGGACCAAGACTACATTTTTAAAACTTCCAGTGACTTAGCTCCAGATCAGAACCAATGCTAACATCATGTTAGAGTGGTTGCCTGATGTTTGCTGCTGGCGATCAATAAAGTTTTTTTAGACATCCATGCGTTGGCTGCTGAAGTTGCTGTGAACCACGGACCATCCTACCCCCTTCTTCCAATGCTAACATCACCCTAACTCCTGTTACTAGTTTTAAATAACTGGGCATATGGTTTGACTCCCACTTAACATTTGGGATGCACATTGATACCCTGACATCCAAAACCTATGCCAAACTAGGTGTACTTTACAGGAAGAAATCCTCCCTAAGTCTGCTCGTCAGAAAGTGTATCGCACAGCAGATGCTAGTGCCAATTATCGACTATGGAGACATAGTATATGGCTCGGCACCCCAAACCCACCTTAGCAAACTTGACACCCTCTACAATTCAATATGCCGTTTTGTTCTCCAATGCAACTACAACACACATCACTGCGAAATGGTCAAAGAACTAGATTGGTCATCACTTGAGTCTAGGCGCAAAGTTCACCTTTCCTGTCTTGCCTTAAAATACTTTCTGGGCAAGCTACCCATCTATCTGAACAAGCGCCTCACCCCTACCACATGCAGCACTTATCATCTGAGATCAGACTCATAAAGACTGTTCATGGTCCCAAGGTTCAACAAAATATCCGTCCGCTCCTCCTTCACTTACCGTGCACACCAAAACTGGAACAATCTACCGGAGACTCTCACAGCCACCACCAGGCTAAGTTCTTTCAAAACTTAAGCTGTCTCACATTTTAATCTGGTCTGTAACTGTTACATACGCCTATAATATATATTATCTCTAACTGTGCATGCAATGTCTTGTATATAATGTATACCCTGTTCACTTATGTAACTGTATTTGTAACCATGTATTATTTGTCTTAACTTTATGCCCAGGACATACTTGAAAACGAGAAGTAACTCTCAATGTATTACTTCCTGGTAAAATATTTGATAAATAAATACATACAGGTTTTTTTTGTAAGTACTTCATATGTCTATACATTGCATATACACTGCATGTGTAACATTAGGCAGATGCTTATAGAGATCAGTGACTGCAAATCTAAGCAGGAGCATTAAAAATATGGCTGCTGTTGCTTTGAAAAACTGGATAAAAGCATTCATCTTCCATTTTTCTATAGCATTTAAATTATAGTACAATTTAGAAAATTACATTAATTTACTTACAAATAGTTATTTGTATCTCAATAATATCAGTGCTTTGATTCCCCATAAAATGTTTGTTTTCTGAATGCTACAACAAAAATGATCGCTCTTATGCATTTCAAAGTATGCTCAAAGCTTGATTTATTATGAAAGATGCAGCTGTAAACATACTCCCGTCACTACAGTATCTACAAGTGGATGTATCTTGGTTTAAAGTTGCCATAGCAACTTATAAGAACCTGAAGCAACAATGCAAGATGATCTAATCATACCCCTGTATTCAGCCTTGAGCTTCAAACACGAGATGTACTTTATTTTTTATTTGAACAAATCACCTGATGGTAATTTAAAGCAGCAATCCATCAAAGATTACAATAACTTAAATCATATCATAAAATGCGCTAGTAATGTACGCTTGTACTGTATGAGTCAGTGCATTCTCTCCTATTCCAAGTCTAGACTAGAGGCCATGTTTTATTTCAAATACATTGGCGGAAGTAGGGCAATACAACACAAGAAAAAAAGTGCGTAACCACTGCAAAATGAGGGTCAGTGCAAGAAGGAAGGCTCTAAAGGAAAGAAGAAAAAGTGTACAATTTCAATCAAATAAACTAAAGAAAAAGTCACTTAAGGGCAAAAGAACGTAACTTTATTTCATATAGCACTTTCTCCCAATTGGACTCAAAGTGCTTCACAATTTCAAAATAGTATACGGTAAGCAGCATTGTATATAGGACTTTTACAGACACAGACCCTGCCCAGAGGAGCTTACAATCTATTTTCTGGTGCCTGAGGCACTGGGAGATAAAGTGACTTGGACCCCGGCACAAAGAGCCGACACAGGCATTTGAACCAGACTCTTCTGCTTCAATCACTGTCATTGTTTTCAGAGTCGGTGCCTTTACACACTGCTCCACTCCTTCAGAGTATGTTTTATTTTTATTTAATTTTTTAAGGTAAAGAGTATTATATATGTGATCACACACGACACCTTTTTTTTAAGTTCCCGGCAAACATCAACGTGCCCATTCCTCTCCTGTTACCATGCTTATCCCAGTTGTAAATTTGTGAGTGTTATTAATCCCATGAAACGCTCTTTCTGTAAAAAAAATGTACTACACTATTGGTGTTTCTCTCTTTTTTTTTTTTTTCTCTTGTTCCATTTCTATCCAAACATGATCAAGGAGAATCTGGATGTACTGTATGCTCTGGGATGCAATTTAATATCTACAGTCCCAGCTATACCTTGCTTCATTTTTAGGCAATTCATGTGAGTGTATTTCCTCTCTCCAATTTGTTTTAACATTTTTTTAAACATAACGATTAGTCACTATTCATACAGTAAGAAAGAGTTCTTGATGTTGACTAGTTGATGCAGTGTAAGTAATTTGCTGTTTGCCAACAACGTATCTCAGCAAGAACTCAATCAAATTGGTGAGCAATGAGGAGACATACAGTAGTTAGTTCCAAAGAGACAACAACTACTGTACAGTATGTTTGCAACCTTTGTAAAATATCATTTTTTGCACTTTTATGGTGCCAGTGTTAAATACAGTACAATCACTAATCCTGGTCAAAAAATGTTAGAAATTAGTCTTTTCCTTTCAACTTACTATTGCACAACTGCATTGTGCAGTTTACTGTACATTATTTTAATCTTCGAGAGAAAAAGTGTTATATAAGCACATTAATTCTAGCTTTCAACAGACCTCTTAGAATTATTGCAAAAATCATTTATCAGTTACAGCACAATCAAATAAAGATGTATGTTGCAAGTTGCCAGATATTTATGATGGTGTCATTTCATGTGTGACTTTTGGCCCCAAGTTTGAATTTTAAAGCTGTGTTTGTTTTTTTTCTTCTCCCAAGCAATGTACAGTATACCAATTCAGCTTTGAACCCCTAAAGTCTACAATCTAATTCCAGTAGCAGACCAAGATAACAAAAATTGTCTTTGGTTTATATGCCCTAATCTCCCTTCTTTTAAAAAATTTTTTGGGAATCCCTGATGAAGAAACGGTTATCTTTTCGAAACGCGTTGGACTAGTGCCTAAGTACCAGTACTCCGAGTTAGCTCCATACTGCCACTCCATCATCCGGTTGGTGGTGAGAGATCGGGTGTTTGCGGCGTCTGTGTCGCGGTCGAGTGACGTCATCCTGATACCGACGGAGGGGCAGCAGGACGTGTCTGAAGGAGTGCCTAACGCCAACACACATCCCTCCTGAGAAGGATTGGGACAGCAATACCCACTGACGAGACGCCCTTCTGGGATCCAAGCTTTGGGGGAGCACACGCTGACACGTCACCGCAGATGTCCTTCCTGCACATGGTGCTTTGGTAAAAATGACCTGACATGCTGTTTTGATGACTGTCTGATGTACGCAGAATACTCACCTTCATTGTTTATGCACAATATGTTTCAATTTAACACTATGAGCGTTGTGCGCTGTCTTCTTGTATTTTCTCTCTTATAGTTCTGTGGGTGTTCAAGCCAACCTCCTCCCACGGCTACAGACGCTCTCCCAAATTATCAGTATATTCTTTTGCTATTTACACCAATTTCACTTGGTTGGTGTATTCTAAATAGATCGTAGTAGTGCACTTACCCACCTCCTGTTCACTATATGTTAATAGATTACCTATTTATATGGAGCTGCAAATGCATGTATTTTGTAGTATTATAACTTTTCAGTGACAACACATGCCTATTTTGCCTCTCTTTAGTGCAAAATTAATGTACGGTCACTGTGTTTGATTCTTATCTTTGTGTTCATTAATGGCCATTTTTGTTTCTGAATCAATACAATACTCTTTGGTGATACCAAAGGACAGATGTAATAGGGTTGTCTCAAAACATTTTTCAATTAAAGCTAAGCCAGATGTCGCCCCTGGCATAAGCTGCCTTGCTTGCTATTAGCCTGATATAAATAAACAGTGTGCCCCCAAGTGCCAATAAAGGAAATACAAGGAAATGCAATTTAATAGTTATAAAATCAAATAAGGCTCCGACTACAATTAATTATTTCTTAGTTTTAATAAAGTATTCTTAAATGTTAGAAGATGCTATATGTTAAAACAGTTTCTACATTTTAACAAACGGGTTACAAAAAAGACTGACTTTTTAAGTACTATAGTATACACTATATACTGTATGTACTGTAGCTGTGATAAATTATGGGATATTGTGCTTCAGCTTGCTCTTTAATTAATGTACAGAAACACAGGCATTTTTGTTTATTTTTAAGGATTTGTTGCCAGCACTGAATAGGGTAAGGTTAGCTGAATGTCTACATTTCAGTGAAACACCCTTATACGTTGCTATAACATATATATTTTTATTTCTTATCTGATAGTTGATTGAAGTGCTTTTTAATATATAGAGTATCAATACAACATTACGGGATCACCCTCATTTATGTGATACCTTTACAGAAGGAGAATTTTGAAGGTAATCCTCTTAACATTTATGTATGCCGTGAAGGAATCAGAAATACATAGGGCTCCACTCCAGGTCACGACATGCATTCAGGGCCACCAACAGGAAGGAAAAGATGGGACACCAGGTAGGGGCGCAGCTGGCGGACTTCCCCATTTTGCTAATCGAGGAAGGCCGCGAAAGTTATAATTTAACTTTCTGCGACGTCGCTGGCGACCTGGCCATTGATTGATTTCAGAGGCTGTCACGTGGCGACAGCCTCTGAAAAATCAAATGTTATCGGCTTCCAAATTTTTGGTCGCCGCCGTCGCTGCCATGGCGCTGCGCTTACTATAAGTGCTTGCAACGGCGACAATGCTTTTGTTATTAGGCGACATCGCCGGCACTACAAGCACAGCCTAAGCCAGGTTTGCTGAGGTCCTCCTCCTGAATGTTGGGAAAGCCACCCTAGTACTCCCAAGTCAGGGGCTGACAGGCACATTTTGCCTGTGGAGCAAGCCCCACCACCTGGACCAAGAATCAGGTGACCAACACATTAAACCCAGATGCACGCAACATACACACTATACAATAAGCAAACTCTATACACATACAAACGCACAATAAATACGCACAACAGATACCTATGTACTCACATCAGATACACAAAGCCGACAGGGGGAGAGCCCGGACAAGCCCAGTGGCTGCAGGGGGCCCAGCCGTCGCTGGAACTTCTGAGTCCAGCTGCCTCTGGTTGCTGCCTTGTCAAACGCCGGGCCTCTCTCTCCAACTGGTGTGCGCCAGAAGCTGAGCCTGACTTCTGGGTGCACTGGTTGGAGAGAGGGAGAGGCACAGCGTGGTACAAGGCAGCAGCTGAGGAGAGCCAAGGCCTGTCGGTGGCAACCAGAGTCCGGATCCAGCTACTGAGTCTCTTCAGCTGCTGCCTCTCTCTCTCAATCTGAGTGCGCCTGTAAGTCAGGCTCAGCTTCTGGCGCGCACCGGTGGAAGAGAGGCCCACTGTGGGATGAGGTAGCAGCAGCTGGGGAGAGTGCAACCAGACAGCAGCAACCAGAGGAAAGTGGTAGGTGTATTTGTGGTGGGTGGTAAGTTTATGTGTGGGGGGTGCTAAGTGTATTTGTGAGGGGTGTTGTATATTTGGGTGGCGGGGCTGGTAAGTGCATGTTGGGGGTAGTAACTGTATTTGTGGGGGTGGCCAAGTGTGTGTGAGGTGTGTTGGTAAGTGCATTTGTTGGTGGGTGGTAAGTGTATTTATGATGGGGGAAATTGTATTTGGGATGATGTGTGTGTATCTGGTGGGAGGGTTTGCATCTGAGGATGTGTGTAGTATGTCTGTAACTGAAGGGGTGTTGTGGTGTACTTATTTAGGAGAGTCGTTTAGTATTGGGAGCGCATATTGTGTGTTTAATGTGGGGGAGGTTGTGTGGTGCGGGGAATTGTATGGGTATTGGGGGGAAGTGTGTGTGTGTGTGTGGCCATGGGAGGAAGGTGAAATACGTGTGAGAAGGGACGGCGTTGAGTGAGAGGGGCTA
>WSYH01011310.1:0-21057 GCA_036426205.1 Ascaphus truei
CCGGGGACCCCCTGCTTCCCGAGATACAGGCCCCTTTATGGGGTGCCAGTATCCCTCTGCTTGGTTTACATGCCGCGGTCACGTGATCGGGACTTTTAAATGCAGAGGGATACCGGCACCTCATAAAGGGGCCTGTATCTCGGGAAGCAGGGGGTCCCTGGACCTGAAACCAATGCGGTTCAGCTTCGGAGACCCCCTGCACATCTACACTATGAATAAAAATGTATTTTAAATAATTTTTAATGTGCCGATGTTTGCGCAGAGAGAGCAGCGGATCTCTCTCTGCTGCAAACACATCTCGCCCCCGCCGGCCTATAGTATCATTGATGTGCATATACAGTACTGTATGTGTATGTTAGGGGTTATAGGGGATGGCTTCAATGACAACAGCTCGCAAACGCCCCCATGAGTTTTTACACGGCATTGCAGTATTTCAGACAGCGGGAATAAAATGCTTAAATCACAGCCGCGAAAATAACGCAATACACCCCGGGAGAAAACGACACAAAACCGCAGATAACCGGGATAATCTGAAATTCGCGGAGCTAGCCGAGTTAGAATAAAGTTGGTCGCCACTGTAAGCAACACACAGAAGTGACAATTTTGAATGTGATATGAAGCAAAATCTATAATACGTCAAATATGATCTTAAATACACAATAGTGTACACATCATTGTGACACACATGTCATACTCCAAAAGAAACATTGTATGTAACCATACTGCACTAGCTATTGACTATCGACATAGTAGGTTTATTGTGTATGCATAACCAAAAATAGCATGTACATAAAATATAGATTTTGTACACATTATTTATTCACGTACACACAACACCTTTTAGTGGTAAGAAGTATAATACAAACTGTTGATGAATGACATACCGGTGCCACATGCAATTGTCCCCACAGCAGAGAAGAGAAAGGTGTGCGAACCATATTCATCTGTTTCCTAAGTGAATGGTATTTGTACAAATGTATTTATCATTACAATGAATTAATACATCTATGTAGTTCTATGAACATATATGTATTTGCTTACATGAAAAATAGGTGTTTATGACATTCCGACGTGTCTCCACACCACCGGCTGTTTGCTCAGTGTTAGCTGGTAAATTTAAGGGCTGCTCCTCCTCCAAGCCCTGACGTATGTCGTTTTGTACATTATTGCAGAGTGCCAGATTGTGCAAAATGCAACATGCAATGACAATATCTGACACTTTAGCAGGCTTATATTGCAATGCCCCACCTGTTCTATCTAAACACCGAAATCGTGTTTTCAGAAGCCCAAATGTCCTCTCTTTGACGGATCGGGTAGATATATGGGCAACATTGTACCTCTCCTCTGCTTCACATTGAGGGTTTGCCACCGGGGTCAACAGCCACGGCCTAATTCCGTATCCTGAGTCACCTATAATCCATCGTGCCAAAAAATGAAACAATTTGTGTTAACATTATTACATTGAACAGTTCATATAAAAACTAGAGTTGTTTGTTAACACATCATAATATGTACTCACCCACCAGCCAACCAGGTCCAAAATAGCCTTCTTCGAAAGCATGGAAGACTGATGAGTTTCTCAGGATAGAGGAATCGTGACTGGAACCAGGGAATTTGGCTACCACATGCATAATCTTCATCGTGGCATCGCATACCACCTCTACATTCAGGGAATGGTAGTGCTTACGGTTGCGGTAAGCATGCTCACTCTGACTAGGCGGGATCAAAGCAACATGGGTGCAATCTATTGCACCCATCACACATGGTATCCCGGCTATGGTATAAAAGCCATTCCTGACTTCCAGCCACTCTGTGTGCTCTCTAGGAAAATGAATATAATTCCTAGCGCGTCTATTCAGTGCACATAGAAACTGGGTAAAGGCCCGTGAGAATGTAGATTGCGAGACCCCGCCCACTATGCCCACAGTTGTCTGGAATGATGCAGAAGCAAGATAATGTAATGAGCACAGCATTTTAACAAGCCCAGGGACTGCACGACCTCTGGCTGTCACAAAATCTAAATCTCCCTGTATCTCTTCATAAAGAGCTAAGATTGCTGCTGAACTCAAACGATAGTGACTTACAATCTACTCCTCACTCATCCCATCTAACATGGTTCTCTCCCTGTACAAACGAGGATGAGGCACAACTTCTCTCATCTCTCTTCTCCTCTCATCTCCTTGCCCTCTCCCTCGACCTCTCCCTCTCCTGTCCGCGTGCCTGTCCCTGTCACTGTCTCTGTCTTCTCTGTCCCTGTCCCTGTCCCTTCCTTGGCCTGTGAGAACCTCTCCATCAGCAAGCCTCTCGTCCAATAGAATCTTCCTCCGTCTCATAAACATTCGCATCATTTTCAGGTCTGTAGCTGTGAATGCGCAGGTAATTGCCCTCCTTTAAATACGTATGTGATGATGTCAGGTGACTTGCTGAAGTGCAAGGTGTTACATTAACATATCCAAGTTGTTCACTCCCAACGTGTATCCAGTACCAATTAAATGGATTATTTATGTGTGTTCACCAGGCAATCATGATATTTGAGAATGATGTAACGTTAAGCTTTGTACAACCATTTATTGGCAAGTATTTCTGGAATGTGTAATGCATGTACCACTTCAGAACGCAACACTCAGTCATCTAATTAGGATACAACCATGACATTGACGTTGAGATACTACGTTGCAACATGTGTAATTTGGCATGTTATTGTCACCTGTTCACATGAACTAATTGTAATGTGCATATGCATTATTTAATGCCATCAGGATAGCTGCTATTGATTCAGTTTCAATCGTGTAAAAATGAGTAACTATTATAGATGTGTGTATAAGTTAGCATGAAGTGATTCTAATGCATTGTGTACAATGTAAACATGCAATGTTATTGAGTGTCCAATTGCGGACGTCATCAAAAGAGGGAGGTCACAAAGTACATGTAAACATGAAAACAAACAGCTACATTTACATTTGATCATGCGTTACACATTCAAAGCATTCTGTAATGTATACCAACATTACTATACGTTGGATCTGTTAGATGTGTGAAATGTGTTACATCATATAATAAATTGAAGCACACTTAAGTAACATGTTTCATATTATGTGACCTGTTCCTTTAAGAGTTGAGTATAGGATTTCCCATTGACACATCATAACATTAAGACTAATGTGACACGCAAATCATCATAACATATAAAAGTACAATGTTATGCCAATAATAAACGTAAGCGCTGACACGATGAAGTGAATGACCTCGACACTGTAATCCAAGCACATTTATATTATGAGCAATAGAACGTAAACAGACCTATAATGTTATAAGTCCCCGCTCCATTGACTCCATTGATGTAGAGAGGAGGTTTTTTTTCTAAGTGCCGTCCTGGCAAAATTGCCGATTCTTCTCCCCTCCAACTTGCCAACTTTAGTTGGCGGGACCAATTGCCGATGAAATCTCCATTTCTGAGTGCCGATCAGCACCGATAAGCTGATCGGGGCTACTTGAATACAGCCGATTTCAAAAAGTGCCGATAAGTGCCGATAAGTGCCGATAAGTGGGTTATCGGCAGCCGCATGCCGATAAATTTTTATCGGCAAGAAAAACTGCCGATTTTGAGCACTTATCGGCGCTTACTGAATCTCAAATCCAATTTTGGCGGGAAAATGCAGATAAAAGCCTTATCGGCGCTTACTGCATGAGGCCCTTAGTCTCAAATGTCCTGGAACTCAAATCGGCATGAAGATCCTGATGCCACTGCTCTCTTTCTTCCGGAGATGCTGAAATCCCTTGACCGGGAGTTAGTCCCAAACATCCTGGAACAGTTTTCGGCTTGCAATCCTACCCACGACCACTACGTTCAATTCACAAAACTTGGCCCCGAAAAGTGGGACTTAGAAAATGTCTCGCCTTGAAAGTTCTGAAGCCGGCTCGTTGCTATTTCTCCAAGAGCATCTTATGGTCGTTTCAAATTTGCCGCTGCTGTTCTGGTGCTTAGAATCTGCTCTCCGTATTGGCTCAGGGTTTCTTATAGTATTTCAGAGTTCATTCATGAAATACTATAGCCAATCCGAGCGTGGGAGAATTTCTACCAGCCAATCAGAGCACTGCTAGTCTAGTGAAGCCGGGCAAGCGTGGATTCAGAATCTGACAAGATCATGCGCCAACTTGACACTTCTGCCACTTGTCATGCAGAAGCCATCTGCTGAGTTAGGCTCCTTAAAGTCTGGGTTGGGGCAAATGTGATTTAATGACTTCCATTCAACCCAGGACTAGAGTACTTGAGGGTAACTCCGGTACCCAAATGGCTTTCACACTTGGCAACCTCTGAGGCTTTCATGTCCGGAACCTGAGCAGACTTGGTGGCACCAAGCTTGGTAGCCACATGGTCTACAGCTCATATTACTTGCACAAGCATATACACTTTAAACATACTGTTTAATAAAATATATTCTTTATACCTTTCTTTGTCATGGTTATGGGGAATAGAATAAGAATCTGCACTTGTATTCCTACTTGCCATATTTCCCACACACTATACCGGACTTAGACTTTTAAAACGCCTTGCAACCTTATGTATAGTTGGAGTACCCCCAGAACCCCTATACCGGATTTTGGGTGACATGGGCATTAACTGGGCATCCCCACTTATACTAGGAACCCCTTTACCGTTCTAGGGATACCACACATTCCTATGCTCCATTTACCTTTCTGGTCTGTGCTGAAGTAGGGAATCCTAGTGGTACGTCGTGCAAGTGTTTTAAAGGGGGGATTTTGCCAGAGCAATGTGTCTCAATGTATCTGAGAATCCGTCCTGATTCCCAGGTACATTTTTTGGGTATCCAGCTACTCTGGAACCCAGCTAGCTAGACACATTCTGACAAGACTTTCTCCGGTAAAACCCCCCTTGAAACTCATAGCCTAGCAATCTCTGGTTGCTGGCACTCCTGGAAAGGTAAAAACTCAAAAATTATTTATTGTCGCACATTTTTACAGAATGCATTAACAATAACTGGGCTCAAGAGCTGACACGCCTGAACCCCAATTCATGGATCAGAGGTAACCAAGCGGGCTTAGCCTTTGTTGTTGAGCCTGGTTACCTCTTCACCGGTAGACTCAGCGGTAAACTCTATGTAGGGAAAACCTTCAGACAATTTAAAACCAGGATACTAGAGCACCTGGGGTCCATCAGAAACCTGAAAGACACTCCACTGGCAAGACATGTGATAACTGAACACGAAGGGAATAGTGATAAACTAGTTTTTATTGGTATCCAACATATCCCTTGGGGTCAACGAAAGGGCGACTGGAACAAGGTCCTCTTGCAGACAGAATGCAAGTGGATCTATACACTAAAAACACTCAGTCCAAAAGGCCTAAATGAAGGCTACATATATACCTCTTTCATCTAAAACAATGGACCAATTCTTTGAGATCCCTAGCTATTGCATCTGTTAATACCTAAGAGATTTGTTTGAGTTATTGCATTTAAGCTCTGTCCGTATTGACCTTTTGGGCGGACGATACTATAGTTACCCACAATCCTACACCTATAATGTTATTCTAAATAAATATAATAACAAAATATCCTGATGGGGGGCGTATGGTATACAGCTTAAAATATGTGTCCGTTTTGACCCTCGGGGCGGACAACATAGGTTAGGACATTCCTACACTAACAGAACATACCATACTGTGGGTATACTCATACAATACATATTTTGGCTCATGTAGTATTGTATGGAAGAGGTATATATGTATAGGCACCTTATCTCAAAATCTACACAGATTACATCAATAAACGATCATGGGGATGTATCTGATGACCTGAGCAATGAATATACAATTTATGGGGACACTGGGTTTAGTGTTATTAAGCTCCAGTCTGAATACTAACATATCATGACCATAATAACTAGTTTCAATAGACACATACAATTAACAGCGATACTAGAACACTAGACATATATGGGTGATCTCAAGTATAGGGGAACCCATGCAACCTTGATTACAAATAGTGTTAATTTTTATTAGATAATATGTGCTACTCTATGTTTGCTACACAGTAAATGACGCCTTTAAAGTCACATCTTAGGGTCATTTGTATGCACAGCCTTCGTGAGAATCATATAAATAGCATAATACCACTACATGATATGACTGGCTCATATGCAGATCAGCAGAGAAATAGGGAAATACACACGTATTTCTTTTCCCTACGATTAGCCCCCGAGAGAGGGGGGCGTTCCATATGTGCAGGTATCTAGGCAACAGCCTCTAAGAGGGAGGATTAGTTACCTCCCACCACTTAACTACAGCATACAAAAGGACAGCGCTTCTTTAGACTGGCACCTCCCACCTTGAGAAAGCGCAGGTCCACCTACGCGCGAAACGTACATCGGCATGACGTCATTGCGTTGACGTCGTGGAGGAGGAAGTATCTGGTGAGATCAGTCCATGTTATTTTGGCAGCTGTGGGATATATATTGCTATAGTCATTTGCTATATGGTATAATTTACATTCACCCACGGTGGAAACGGTTTATGATGACTGATGTATAGATTGTACAGCCACTGGCACATGTAGTGTCTATCCCACCATTTTGATTACTAAGTGTGCAGCATTTAGCCTCATTAGGTTTCATGTCCTAGATATTGTGTTAACATTGTGGATACACAAGAAGGACATTGACTATCAGTATACTAACAGCTGCATGCATGCTTTGTATACATGTACTGTATTTATATCCACCAATGCACACTTATGTTACTAGTGTGAGTGGAGATTGATCAGCAGCACCCACCTAGGTATTAACCATTTATGTGCCGCATCACTCACATGCAGCTCCAGCAGTGACCCACTTTACTGCCCACTGTGACTGCACCAGTTACGATCACATTTTAATTGGTTTTATTTAGTTTAGAGCCAGCGCTTTATGTTGTTAGTCCCTCATTAATGTTAAATAAAGTATTTATTATTTTGCCATTTGGCGTTTTAGTGGTAATTGTCCTCCCACAGTGATGGGAGCGATTACTTACCTGTACTGTTTGGTTGATTGAACCACTTGTATATATCTGGTATTTACACCTTGCATTAACCTTAGCCTTGTGTGCAGCCACTGAGGATCTTTTGGGGAGGACTCTAAGCCTCCTCTATATGTGTTTGTGTGTACCTCTTCACTGGCACAATAACCAACAATATTTCTGTTTTACACAATCATCTTAATGCATAAGACATTTGTGTAATATAGATGGCGGTGATGGATTTTATTTCTGTAGACTGAGTAGCACAGTGTTCAGCTGGTTCAGATCTTTCCTCACTGGCAGGTCACAGAGAGTAACTTATTTTATTTATTTATAAAATGTTTTACCAGGAAGTAACACATTGAGAGTTACCTCTCGTTTTCAAGCATGTCCTGGGCACAGAGTTATGGTGACAAATAATACATGGCTACAATACATACAATACATAGTTACATAAGTGAACAGGGTATACATTATATACAAGACATTGCATGCACAGTTAGAGATAATATATATTATAGGCGTTTGTACTGTAACAGTTACAGACCAGATTAAAATGTGAGACAGCTTTAGTTTTCAGAAAACGTAGACTAGTGGTGGCTGTGAGAGTCTCTGGTAGGTTGTTCCAGTTTTGGGGTGCACAGCAAGAGAAGGAGGAGCGGCCGGATACTTTGCTGATCCTTGAGACCATGAACAGTCTTTTGGAGTCAGCTCTCAGATGATAAGTTCTGCATGTGGTAGAGGTGAGGAGCTTGTTCAGATAGATGGGTAGCTTGCCCAGAAAGTATTTGACGGCAAGACAGGAAAGATGAACTTTGTGCCTTGTACCAGGGGACTTTATCCCTGTTCAAAAATGTGCCTCTAATCCTGCAGTGTGGTAGTTAACTGCTGGTAGACAATTAACCAACACCACCTGGCTGATTACAGGTATCAGAATAAGTCTGCCTCTGAGACAGGAAGGAGATTCTTCCTGAGCTCACACGTGAGTTGAGCTGACCCAGGAAACAGATGTCTTGAGCTGCAAGCTGACAACAAGACAAAAGGGGACTAGATTCTAAACCTGGATCCTGACATTGCCTTAGCACACAAGGGTGTGGACACCAGGAGAACAGAGAAGCCTTCCTCTACAGCTACAAGAGACAGATAAGACTTTCTTATAAGACTGTTATCTATATATAAATGTCTCTATGATTTGGGCTGGTGAATCGCTGGGCTCACCACGCAGTTAAAGAAAGCTGGACTATAAGTGTATATATACTCCAAAGTGGAGCAGATTTTGTTTGCTGATTTTCACATGTTTGCTGTGTTTAAAGCGACCCTGAAAATTACAGAGACTGCAAAAAGAGAAAATTTAAGACTGAAAGAAGAAAATTCTCATTTGACAGACCATGTCAAGGAAAAGAATGAAAAGCTGCACGAGCTTAAAGAAATAAATAAACTTTTGGAAGAGGAAAAGTTTGAAGCAGAGCACAGACTGCAGAACCAACTGCAAGGTCTGCGTACACACCTACAGAATGCAGAGGAGAAGCAGCAAACTCTGCAGGAAGACAATCTGCAGGCTGCTAACGAAGTACAAGTGCTGCAGGAACGTCTGATTACCCAGTATGTCCCTGCAAAGCAGCATGAGAAACTGAAGGCTGCCCTGAGCATCACCAAAGCATCGCTAGAGGCCAAACTTAGAGCCCAGGTGACTCGGCACAAGAGGGAGCACAAGAAGGTCCAGAAACTGAGACAAGTAACTGTGGCCCAAGCAAAAAAATTCACAGTGCTTCACAATACTATGAAAATGTGGAAGCAAGCTCAGAGAAAGCAAAGTGCGCAGATAAATTCCCTGAGAAGAGACTTGAAAGACGCACTCAAAAAACAAGGATATTTCACGGATGAGATTACAGTCCTACAAGGACAAGTATTGACCCTGACCAAGCGTCAGTATCCCACAGCCACAAAAACCCAAAGAAAAAAGGGTACAGAGAGAGCTGGGACCACCGCTCACCTAAAAAACAAGGTTGCAAAATCTAAACCACCTAAGCAAGCACTAGCTAAACCTTCAGCGGCCCAACAGGCAACACAAAAAGGTATACGTGCAGAATCAAAACCAGAAGAATCTTTAGCTGATGAAGCTGAAAAGGTAGGACATTCTCTGGAAGTGGATGTGGAATTGCAACTCAATCCCAAGGAAGCTGATCTAATAACTCCATTGAGTGGAAAAAGTGCAGAAAGGCAGCTTCAAGGGCGAAAAACTCACAGGGCTATTCTTAAACACTCTGCAACTGTCGCCATACAGTCTGCCTACAAAAAGAGGAGCGCCCGACGCAAGGGAAATCTCATGACCTTGCACTCAGAGAAAAGACTATACTTGGAAAAAGTCCTCCTCGAACGACTGAGAAGTGCTGAGCTCAAGCACCTTTGGGAGGAGACACAAATAAACTGGAGAAAGGGCTCCAATCCCAGCGGGACTGAGGGTTCTCTTCCTCCATCCACTCTCATTTAAGTCACAGAAAAGAGCAGAGAAGCCTTCCTCTACAGCTACAAGAGACAGATAAGACTTTCTCATATGACTGTTATCTATATATAAATGTCTCTATGATTTGGGCTGGTGAATCGCTGGGCTAACCAGGCAGTTAAAGAGAGCTGGACTATAAGTGTATATATACTCCAAAGTGGAGCAGATTTTGTTTGCTGATTTTCACATGTTTGCTGTGTTTAAAGCGACAGGCGCAATAAAGCCTTATTTTAATTTCACCTTAAAAACGGTCTCTATTGCATACCTCTGCACACATCTCTTACATGCCTAGACTCAAGTGATGACCAATCTAGTACTTTGAGCATTTCGCAGTGATGTGTGTTGTAGTTGAATTGTAGAGGGTATCAAGTTTGCTAAGGTGACTTAACTTCAAGAATATACTCCTCTACACCAATGCCTCTGTTATGTGTAGTGCCAAAGGGTTGCATCCCATCTCCTATGTTGTTCGCAGTATGCATGCTGCCACTTGGTGACATAATCAGACGCATGAACTGGGTTTACACTGCTATGCAGTTGACACTCAACTCTACTTTGCTGCTGCTTGGTTAACTGATTGACCTTAAGCTTGGGGGTTACCATTTGCTAAACTCTGTCCATGCGGAATCTTGTTGTTGTCCTTGACTGTGACTTGACCTTAAAGATCAGGTGTCAGCTGTGATCAAATCTTCATTCCTCCACCTAAAGAACATAGTCAGGATTAAGCACTTGATCCCCCAGAGGATCTTACTACCCTTGTCCATGCTCGAAACGTGTTGGTGGGGGCCCGTGGGCTCCGTTATGTAGTTGTTGCCTGAGTATCCATTAAATAATTTTTTATATGGGCTGCACACTCTCTTTGCCATTGTTTTTTCTGACGGATGTAAGCTGTGCTCCAAGTTTCCTGTGACCAATATACATGCCTTTGTGTCTTCATGCCAGAACTACTGCAATGCACTCTACCGGGGTATTCTGGAAAAAGAACTGCGCCACCTGCAACAGATGCAGAATGTTGCGGCCAGGTTGTTAACTAACCAGACCCGTTCTTGCCATATGACACCTGTTCTCCGTTCTCTGCACTGGCTGCCTGTAAATGGCCAATTTATTTCCAGATTGGTTTGTTGACATGCAACGCACTACATGACCAGGGTCCCAGTTATCTGAAAGAGCTTCTAGTTCCCTACACACCTATTCGCTCACTTCTCTGAAGATGAAATGGTTCCCAGAATCTCCTTGACTTCCTTTGCGGCCTGAACTTTTAGCCACACAGCTCCCACTATTTGGAACAGTCTACTCATACAGTTCCAGAGGCCCCCTCTCTGGAAATCTAAGCTCAAGACCTACCTGTTTACCCAAACATATAATTAATGAACCACAGCCTGTCCAGCACTTATTAGCTACAGTTCGGACCCATCCTCTATTGTATCTTTCCTTGTGTTTGGTCTCTTTTATAACCTTAAATGATTCATTCTTTTTTGTTTTTGTAACTGTGAAGTGCTTTGAGTCCCATTGGAAGAAAAGCACTATATAAATAAGGTTATTATTATTATTATTATTATTATTATTATTATTATTATTGTCTTTGTTGTTGTTATTATTGTTATTAACTATGTGATTTTCAGAAATATGCTTTATCTTTGGGCCATTTTGCCTTCACAAAAATCCTCACAAGAGAAACATACACAAGAACATTTATTATGTCTTCCTTTAATATTGAAAAACGACTTGAAGATTTTTGGCCCAGAAGGGCTTTTTTATTGATGACTTTCTTTTCTTTTTTTTTCAGTTTCTATTTTTTTTTTTTTTTAAATGCATTTACTTGACTTACTCGTATGGGCTTTATCTGCAAAATACAATAATTTACCCCCTGGGCACAGAAAGTGATTGAGAATAATACAGAAAAGTATCCACATCTTTAAAAAGCATATACACATCAGCCTCCTTTTTCTGAAGCTTTGGTTCTCATGCTAAGAACATTTATGCTTAAGAAGAAGGTATTGAAAGACTCTCACCTCTATCATTCTGTAAGGGAGTGAAGAGGTTAACTCCCTTTCGAGACTGCAAGGATTGCACACCTGAACAGGGTGGTGTGCACAATCAACTGCTGATGAAGCAGGGATAAAAGACAGGAAGCTGTCAGAGACAGGGAGACTGCTTTCCTCCACAGAGTCACCGTCTGTTGTGCAACCTCATTTTGCTGCTTTATCCAGCACAGTGATCCTCTGCATGCAATTCTTCTGCCGACCTCTGGAGATGCTGCATCCCACTTCTGACACCATATGTGACGGAGCTGCCTGTAAGCGAGGGCAGATAGATGCACAGACTGAGGGTGAACCTTAACTGGATTGGGTTTATTTGCCACCAAACAGCAACCAAAACATTGGGACTACTGCCCTTTTAAGGCAAAACACAAAATAATAAAATAAAATCCTATTCCCGTTAGGGAAACTAACTACACCAGCAGGTCCCTAGAGAATGGCGCTGGCCAACTAACCTGGTTCCCAGCCCAAAACATATGCAACAGTATTTAGGGAGTAATATAGAAAGAAAAATAATGTGAAGGGCGCAATGTACCGTTTTTAAACTTTATATATCACCTGTCGTGACAAGGACAACAAATACAATGTTATGCACCTACACGAAAAATTCTTAAATATAAAAACAAGTATATGATAAAAATAGTTGATAAAGAAGGATAATTGCCTATAAATAGTTTGGAGTCTCGCTCCCTCCGTGTCTTTGCTGCTGGCTGAAGTTTGCAAGGACAATGTTCACTTCTGACAAAGCCACATTACGTGGTGAAACTTGTAGGAGAAGGAGCTAAGCACAGTACATAGACTGCACAGATTGCAGTGGGAGCTCTCACAAACCACTCCGTGAGCTGCAGCATTAGCTGGGGGGATGGACAAGGAGACTGGACGCCCGGCCTGCTAACGTCACAGCGGGAAGAGCCTGGGGAAAACAGCTTGCTGACAGCAATTAGACGGCATCCGTAGAGGAAATCTACAGCCCCCGCCGAGCATGGAAGGCAACAGGTATCCAAGCGGATCATCGCCCGAAACAGCTGACCAGTAGGGCAGACACCCCAGAAGTGAACATTGTCCTTGCAAACTCCAGCCAGCAGCAAAGACACGGAGGGAGTGAGACTCCACACTATTTACAGGCAATTATCCTTCTCTATCAACTTTTTTTTATCATATTCTTGTTTTTATATTTAAGAATATTTCGTGTAAGTGCATAACATTGTATTTGTTGTCCTTCGTCACCACAGGTGATACATAAAGTTTAAAAAAGGTACATTGCGCCCTTCACATTCTTTTTCTTTCTATTTGAGGTTATCTCTAAACTAGAGGAGTGGTATCCTCTCCTTGTGGGGCAGCATTTCTTTCACCTAAAAGAAAATCATCTCATACTACAGAAAGACTGAGAGTGTCAATGTTTCCCACCTGTCAGAGTGCACTCTAACTTAATTGGTCACCCAAAGGACTGACAGGGGGTGATTCAATTATTTATCTATCTGTGCTTACTGTAGCTTCTGATCTGCATCTACATAAGGGATAAGAGCTATCAGTGGTTATCTTTTTTATACAATTTATTGTTGTTTAGGATATATGAATAATGGTGTTTTAGTATTCTATTCCTTGGTTTTATACACTGTTGTTGAATTTGTGACTCCGTAGTCTGGAGGACACTATTGGTCTAATATCCACACCCCCAAGTCACTATTTATACCGATATGCAGTAGATTGTGGCCACACCTAGCGCACCCCAATTGCACTTAGGTGCATGTGCATTTGCAATTTTTTTTCATTTATCTTAGTAATATCGAAAGTCTTATCTGAATTGTAGGGCTTCCTTCACAGGGTCTCTGTGTCACTCCTTCACTCCATCAGGAACACTGGTTCTCGGGAGCAATCTTTATCCTGGGTGTGATTCCCAGCTAGACCCCACAGGCCTGCTTCCTTCAGTCCTAGGGTCCATAACAGCCAAACTCTCTTTGCTGGGAGAAGTTTCACTTCCTCTCTCTCTGTGGAGGAAAGCAGTCTCTCTGGTGCTTCGTCAGGCGGAGTTTGTGTGAAACACACAGTGTGCGTGAAACGCGTAGCGGAAGATTGGCTGCGGACATTGGGCTCCTGGTTATTTGCCAATTCATGTGCTTGCTGCACACTTGGCCACCCGTTTTGCCTTTCTTCTCCCCCCCCTGGGGATTGTGGTGCGTTATGGAGCTACAGGAACTAGGTGTTTGTTTACCTCCAGTATACACCATACGGGTATCGCAGTGACACGCGAACCCGGAAGTGGAGGAGGTAATTCTTGTTACTAGTTGATCCCAGCGCGCGGGACCCACTTACGCAAGCCGTATATCCTATACACTCACCTGCACCTGCACCACCTAAGTTGCCTATCTGGAGCCCTATTGTCAGCCACTTACTGGACTGTGGATTTTATTTATGTAAGTTACTATTTACATTGTTTTTGAATTGTCTAATACATACCTTTTACCTTGGTGCGCTAGTGTGTTCTTTTTTTCTACATGCTTGGTCAGCTGACGGAGTCACTCTGTGGTGGACACTGGTGGAGGAGGGGTGTACCCCCACTGAACAGGAGCTGCAAGAGGGAGAAGAAGATCTATTCCCAAGATTCAATTAGGAAGCATGAGCGCATATTGAAAACCTTTTGATTTGTATATTCCATTACTGCATTTTATATGAGTGCAGTTTATATTACACTGTTCACCACTCCATCTTGCTTACTGGAGTTTCAATAAGAGTTTTCATTCCACGCTTTTTGGATATTATTTTGTTTTAATGCTGCCCAGGCTGAAGCATTAGTTAACAGTATTCTATTACTTAGTTTTAGTTATATGTTTATGAGCCAGGTCATACTAGGACCGTTGTCAGTAATTTCTGTGTATAATGTGTATAAATTTCGCCATGAGACAATTTATGAGAGCCCAGCTGAAGGGTATTAAGCAATTTAGAAACGGAGGGTATTTAGACCTCCGTCTGTATGCATGTCTGTATTAATGAGCCTGAGGAAGCCAAGTGTGGCGAAACGCGTTGCTCTTATTCGCCGGATCCTTTTTACCCTCGGTGGACACCGTAAGAGTCGTCCCTGTTTGTACTGTATGCTGACGGAGCTCTTCAGAAAACGACCGGACGCTGTGGCGGGGAAGCAGCTTTTCATTGCAGAGAGAGCGGACTCCACTGTGGCCACTGTAGCTAACTTAGATGTAAGTTCGTATGTGCTTTTTAAATAAAAATGTGTTGTGCTTTTACAATACACTTTCTATATTAATTTCCTGATTTGGACCTCCCATCCGTGACGAGAGGGCTGGTTAAACCACGCAGGGTAGGATTACCAACTGTGACGATCTATGACTGGGGGCAACAAGTCAGAGACTGCAAAGATACCATTTGAAGAGTATTTGCTCACATAAGGCCGTGTGAGTAGTGATTGATTTTATCATCATATGACATCTATTATCATTCCTCCTGCCCCTTCAATTTGTTGGTGGAAATCCTGTGCACCTGACAGTGTATAGGGTTTTGTCCATTCACTCAGCTATTGGTTTAGCGTTTATCCAAGTGGTTCTAAGACTGTATATCTTGCTCTCACCTGTTGCTGTTTTTTCTCTTTGTTTTGGGGATCCGGGGAAGATTCCTTGTGGTTTGAGCAGCAGACACCTGACACCGCAGTAGTGCACTGTTCATTCTTGTGCATGCAGGAGTTTGGTGACATATGGTAATATTACCGTTTATTTTATTCTATACCGTTCCAGTTTAAGAGAGCGCCTTGGTTTAGTCTTGTCACTATCCTGCGGGTTTACCCCCCCCCCCTCATGCTTCCTCTCTGAGTGACAGGGGTGGGGGTGAATTGTCTGTGTGCAGCCAATCATGTTGCAGACCCTGTGCCCTGCCCCTCAGTGCCTTAGGGAGTAAGTGTTCAAATTATAATAATTCCAGCTCAGCACCTCCTGGGGTTGAGACATGTCTTCAGCTCCTCTTGGAGCTGAGTGCAGCCTAAGATCTCTGCAGAGCACAAGGTCTCAGTATTGCAGGAAGGCCAGCACCAGACCAGAGGTCTGGGACCCATCCTAAAATATGATTCATACCCTGTGATACCAACTGCAGTGGCAGCTCCAATAAAGAATCCTTTTTATATACTTATGCCTAAGTAACAGTATATTGGGTAGAAGCATGAGAGAAGACTGTCATAGTGGGGACTGTCTCCAGCTATGCTGGAGCTCGCTGTGACTGGAGGCACTGACATCAAGATGAGAAGAACCTAAGGATCACCAAAAGCCTGTCCTGTTTCCCCTTACCATCGAGGATGCTCATCACTCCTGGACCCTTACAGGTAACAAGCACCACAACACCTGTAGCTTAGGCAAGATCTCCCAGAGGGGGGGAAGCAGTGCTACAATTGGAGGCGCTGCTGAGATGCAGAACAGGGCAGGCTTTTAGGACATTGCAGCTGTGCAACAGAAGAGGCCGGGCCCCTAATGCTTCACCAGGGACCCTGGCACCCATTGCAAGTTAAGGAAGGGGGGAACCTCTCTCTGAGGCGACACCAGGGAGGGGGTTGCCTAGATCCTTACCAAAAATAAAGAGACTGTTGGGGCGTACCTGTGGGAAATTCCAAGGAGCGTGGATACCCTTCATCAGAATTAAAGACAGTTGGGGCATACCCTGTTGGAAATTGTCCAGGGAGCGTGAAACCTTCATCCAAATCCAGACCAGTGGTTGGGGCGTACCCTGTGGGAAATTGTCCAGGAAGTGTGTACTCTCCTAACTGCTTAAAAGAGAATACTAGGGCCAGGGCCCTTTCAGTTGTTACTTGGGACCCTGGGTACCTTAAAGAAATGTGCTTATTGGGGTGCACCCCGTGGGAAATTTTCCACGGAGCGTGTACCCTTCATCTTACTCAAAATAGGGATGGGCCCCTTTCAGTTGGTGCTGGGGGATCCTGTTACCTAAAGTCATCATGGACTGTGCTGTGTGCTCAAAATGGAGTCAACTGGAGGACTTCCGGTGACATCGTCGTCAAGTATGGCTGCTTAGAAGAGGAGCTCCTGAGTACCCTCCTAAGAATACTATAAGAGCAAGCACTCACCGCGGCCGAAACTCCTCCAAACCCACACCAGCCACGGAGGTAATGTCGAATTAAGCCAAGCAACTGCAGAACCAAGGGGTTTCCCATTATTTCTCCCCTGCGAAGCACCCGTCGGAGCTAACAACTGAGACCCAAGATGGCGCCGAGGAACCTGCGCAGGCTGAGGCGGGAGCTGCACAGAGCCTACCCGACCTCGAATTACCGGCGCAGGGTCTGGGCAAAGAATACTTTGAATCCTTCTTCCAAAAAATGAGATAGGGATTCCAGCAAGATCTATCCATTGCCCTGGAAGGACTAAGATCGGACATCTGCGGCCTTACCACACGCACAGAAGAACTGGAGACCAAAATGGAGGGGGTCCTCCTGACCCAGTCAAACGCAGAAGACGAAGTGGTCAGACTAGGCCACGCTGTAAATGAGCTCAAAGATGCCCTGGAGGATCAGGAGAACAGATAGCGCAAACAGAATCTGCGCATAAGAAACATCCCAGAGTCTGTCTCTCCTGACGCCCTCCAGGGCTACCTCCGCAGAAACTTCCTAACACTGGTCCCCGAACTCCCAGATCACGACCTTCAGATGGACCGGGTGCACCGTGACCTAGGACGCAGGTCAGCAGACCCAAATCGCCGCAGAGATGTAATAGTAAAGTTACATACCTGCTCTGCCAAAGAAAAAATCATGTCTGCCAGCAGAGGGATAAGCGACCTCCAGATGGATAATAACCCTATGCAAATCTTTTGCGAGCTCTCCAGGGTCACCATCTCAAAGACAGCGGCTACCATTCCATCTCCAGGCCCGAAAAATCCCCAGAGTTCCTGAAGTCGCTGGGTCTATCGCCCCCTTCGCAGGGCCAAGAGATGCCCTTCAGAGATCCAGAAAGTCCTGAAGACGCACAGACCCCCCGTGTATCACTGTGACTAGCAAATCAGAGGCGGCCGTAACTTCTCTCTTTGGCCTCTATCCAACTAAAAAAAGAGGAGAAAAAAAAAAACGGCCTCCACTCCTGGCCTGTTACACAGCCTTCAGCCCACCTGCCGAGCAAGCCCAGCTGTACGGATGCCGACACCTGGCCATCCCCCTCCCCTCCCCCCCCTCCCACCCCCTCTCCCCCCCCCCCAATCCTCCTGCTCGATGTTTAAAAGGCACCTTTCTGCCGCCGGACCCTTCCCTGGACACTGGCTCCTGCATCTGCCAAAGCCCTAAGGTAATGAAAGTGCTTTTATTTTAATTACATAGTATTGAAGCAAGGAGTCTACGGAGCTGAACCGCATACAATTCAGCCCCGGGGACCCCCTGCTTCCTGAGATACAGACCCAGGTATGGGGTGCCGGTATCTCTCTGCAGGTTTAGTTCTCCCGCATCACGTGACCGGGACATTTAAACGTGCAGGAGATATCGGCACACCATACCGGGACCTGAAACTCTGAAATCCGGGGGTTCCGAGAGCTGAAATTAATGTGGTTCAGCTCCAGAGCCCCGCTTCAATCCTATATTATAAAAATAAAAAAATAAAAGCTGCATGATCACCTGTTAGAAGTGAGTAGAGAGAGTGACTGATTCTGTCTACTCTAACTGCGCATCTCTTACACACTGATACAGCCCGGTAGGATTCACAAAGCAGGAATACCATTCAGAAGCAGGGACCCCCGCTGTGTTAATCCTGATGGGCAGTAGTCTGGTCACAGCACCTCCATCATGTAGGGTAGCTGCCGGAGGCAGGTGGTATCCCCTGCAGGAACCCCCTTTTCCAGTAATAATATAGAGACATGGAACCGTTCACCATTTATTTGGTGGGCCATGACCCAATTCCATCTCTTACAAGAGAGAGGTACTTCTCACGCGACAACATAATATTTTACCTCGCATCATGCATCACAGTCATTCCCTGACAAGGCCCCCA
This sequence comes from Ascaphus truei, assembly GCA_036426205.1. Taxonomy (NCBI): domain Eukaryota; kingdom Metazoa; phylum Chordata; class Amphibia; order Anura; family Ascaphidae; genus Ascaphus; species Ascaphus truei. The sequence continues at coordinate 18,528 of WSYH01011310.1, forward strand.
AAGGACTTGGGGCCCTTAAGGCTAGTCACCACCCCCTACCCCCTGATGGGGTAAGGCAGACACCGCCTCACTCACTGGGGAGCAGGCTACATCCTGGAATCGTCTCTCTAAATTTCGGTTAGGAGACTCTTATATACCTGGGGAGGGGTTAGTGACCCTGCCCCAAACTGAGCAAGTGTTAGAGGAGGTCCCGATGTCACACCATACCACGTGTGACCCCTAAACACCCCCCCCCCCCCAGGCATGATGCTCCCACCTGCCATCCGGCCTGCACCTGGCTATGGCAACAATATTGCTAGTGGGACAACGGACTCACATCCTGGCCATGTGGAGGGATTTAACCCTGACACTGTCTGCACTTACCAGGACTTGCATGCCAGAGCCGGGAAACACATAGCAAGGTCACTAGGCTACATAATATTTCTCATTGAGGCCAAAAAGTTCTACCTTTTACTTGTCTGTCCAGAAAACATTGTTCCAGAAATCTTGTGGATCATTTATGTGCTCTTTGGCAAACTTCAGATGGGCAGCAATTTTCTTTTTAGAGAGCAGTCGTATCCTCCTGTGTATCCTTCCATGAACACCATTCTTATTCAGTCTTTTTATGGTAGTTGAGCCATGAACACTCACATTATCCTTGGTGAGAGTGACCTGCAGATCTTTGGAAACTCTGGGGGTTCTTTGTGACTTCCTGGATGATTTTCTGGTTTGTTCCTGGGGAGATTTTGGTAGGATGACCACTCCTGGGTAGAGTGACTGTGGTCTTGAACTTTCTCCATTTGTAGACTATCTATCTGAAAGTGGATTGGTGGAGCCCAAAATCCTTAGAAATGGTTTTGTAACCCTTTCTAAACTGATGAGCATAAATAACTGCTTTTCTGAGGTCCTCAGAGATTTCTTTTGATTACGGCATGATTTGTTTCCACACATCTGTATGATGAAGACCAAACTCACAAAGTTTCTGAGCTTTATATATGGTGGGGCCTCCCAAACGCATACATGAAGATTTACCTAATTATTTAAACACTTGATTCGAATTATCCCCTTTAATTTAGCTGATAAAACCAGGGGTTCACTTAATTTTGCACATACCCTGACTCTTAATTACTCATTGTTTTTCTAATTCATACATCATTCTTTTTCCAAAGACATGGAATTGGTTAATATAAATGCTATTGGATATTTAAGAAAAGACTGGTTTTGATTCAAGGAGGTTATGATGGAAATTCACAAACTTTTTCTCATATATATATATATACTGTGTGCTCATTTGCATGTCATTTCCCAGAATCCCTTGCTGCAGTGGAAGTGCTGTATGCTGGGTGATAATGGGGAAAGGCGGGGTTGCAGACCTGCCTAAGACATGCAGATGAGCATACAGCTATATTTGCATATATATATATATATATATATATATATATATATATATACATACAGGCATACCCCGCATTAACATACGCAATTGGCCCGGAGCATGTGTGTAAAGCGAAAATGTACTTAAAGTGAAGCACTACCTTTTTTCCACTTATCGATGCATGTTCTGTACTGCAATCGTCATATACGTGCATAACTGATGTAAATAACGCGTTTGTAACAGGCTCTATAGTCTCCCTGCTTGCGCACAGCTTCGGTACAGGTAGGGAGCCGGTATTGCTGTTCAGGACGTGATGACAGGCGCATGCGTGAGCTGCCGTTTGCGTATTGGGCGATATGTACTTACTCGCGAGTGTACTTAAAGTGAGTGTACTTAAAGCGGGGTATGCCTGTATATATATACTGTATATATATATATATATATATGTATAAACACACAAAAAAGACTAACAAGATCCCTATAGTAAGCACTCACAATAAGCCTGATAACTAAATCCAAATAAGAAACAAAAAACCTGGAACCAAGAGTCAGCAAGGAAAATGCATCAAAAGATTTTAATAAGAAGCAGTGAAACACACTAACATAAAAACATACATAAACTAATGATAACCTACCACAAAATAATAATAAGCAAGAAACAATATGAGTATACAGTATATTAACACATGCTAAGTGAAAAACTGAACTAATAAGCCAAAAACATATCTCAATAAATATCCAGTAAATGAGATACTTATTGAGATATGTTTTTGGCTTATTAGTTCAGTTTTTCACTTAGCATTTTTGGCTCACAATAAATTTTCTAAGCAGAAATCCGCAGTGCCCAGGTTTTTTCCTTCTTATCTATTTTAAACTAAACAATTTTTTGTACTCTTCCAGATACAAGTTTCTGTAGCAGCAGGAAAAGGTATTAGTTTCAGTAAGCAGGGGACATGTATCAGCCGCTGATAGTATGTGAACAACTAAATCCTGTTTGACCGTTGGTTAACAAAAGGTGAGATAATCTTTCTGGCTTTTAACAATGTCTGCAATCAGTGAGTCATTCATGTAGAGCAGTAGCTCCTGTTGCCTTCGTCACATCGAACGTAGCACTAAGCACATACACTCTGGGAAAACACCCATAGTCTAAAAGTATAATAGAAACAGCTCATTGCA
>WSYH01011311.1:0-21056 GCA_036426205.1 Ascaphus truei
TCGTTGTGGAGGAATTTTGGCCCACTCTTCTTTACAACGTTGCTTCAGTTCATTGAGGATTGTGGGCATTTGTTTATGCACAGCTCTCTTAAGGTCCAGCCATGGCATTTCAATCGGGTTGAGGTCTGGACTTTGACTGGGCCATTGCAACACCTTGATTCTTTTCTTTTTCAGCCATTCTGTTGTAGATTTGCTGGTGTGCTTGGGATCATTGTCCTGTTGCATGACCCAATTTCAGCCGAGCTTTAGCTGTCGGACAGATGGCCTCACATTTGACTCTAGAATACTTTGGTATACAGAGGAGTTCATGGTCGACTCAATGACTGCAAGGTTCCCAGGTCCTGTGGCTGCAAAACAAGCCCAAATCATCACCCCTCCACCACCGTGCTTGACAGTTGGTATGAGGTGTTTGTGCTGATATGCTGTGTTTGGTTTTCGACAAACGTGGCGCTGTGTATTATGGCCAAACATCTCCACTTTGATCTCGTCTGTCCAAAGAACATTGTACCAGAAGTCTGGTGGTTTGTTCAGATGCAACTTTGCAAACCTAAGCCGTGCTGCCATGTTCTTTTTAGAGAGAAGAGGCTTTCTCCTGGCAACCCTTCCAAACAAACCATACTTGTTAATTCTTTTTCTAATTGTACTGTCATGAACTTTAACATTTAACATGCTAACTGAGGCCTGTAGAGTCTGAGATGTAACTCTTGGGTTTTTTGCAATTTCTCTGAGCATTGCACGGTCTGACCTTGGGGTGAATTTGCTGGGACGTCCACTCCTGGGAAGATTGGCAACTGTCTTGAATGTTTTCCACTTTTGAATAATCTTTCTCACTGTATAATGATGGACTTTAAATTGTTTGGAAATGGCCTTATAACCCTTCCCAGATTGATGGGCAGCAACAATTGCTTCTCTAAGATCATTGCGGATGTCTTTCCTCCTTGGCATTGTGTTAACACACACCTGAATGCTCCAGACCAGCAAACTGCTAAAACTTCGGCTTTTATAGAGGTGGTCACACTTGCTGATGATCAATTAATCAAGGGCATTTGATTAGCAGCACCTGCCTGCTACTTAGAATCTTAATTTATATGGAAGCAGTGTACTTAGTTTTTCACACATGGCTTCTCCATTTTGGCTTTATTTTTGTTAAATAAATCATGTAATGTGTTGTTGTTCATCTGAGGTTGTATTTACCTAATTTTAAGACCTGCTAAGGAACAGATGATTGTTATTATGTCCTGATATGTAAAACCACAGAATTCAAAGAGGGTGTACTTTCTTTTTCACTGTATATAATCAGCTAAGCACCAGCTTCATATTTGTTACCTTCGCTGCAAGATGGTTCAGAAACACTTGTCTTAGTAATGAAGAGGTTAACACAAATAGTCCCGCCAGGAAGGTTTGGGGGGCGTGGAGGGCTACATTTTAGAAGATATATGTGTGAAAGACATCGCAGATTCCCGCTCAATGACTGTTATCAACAAGTGGTAGCTGTTTGGTTAGCTATTTTGGAAAGAGGAAATAGGTCTTGTTTTGTAGAACTTCAGGCTGATTTCGGAGAACCCTGTCTGTTTGAATAGACGCAGAGGGTGTGGGCAAAGCAAAACAACATGCTAACCACAGGAAACACACAAATAAAGGGGGTGACGGGGGGAGGGGAGGGAGAGAGGAGGGGGGTGGAGAAGACGAGACACTGACTCTAGCAGGTCTACGGAGATGATTCTCATTTATTGTCATGTAAATAAGCAAGTGTGGTTTGGGTTTGGGTCTCACTTACTGAGTTAGGAGTGGGTCAGTGAGTAAAGAATCAGAGGAACCTGTTTCAATTCCCGGTGTCGGTTCCTTGTGACCTTGGGCGAGTCACTTTATCTCCCTGTGCCTCAGGCACCAAACACATAGAGTGTAAGCTTCACGGGGCAGGGACCTGTGTCTGTAACATTCCTATGTGCTGCGTACCGCGCGCTGTACTGTCATTGTGACGCGCTGAGCCCCACTGGGAGAAAAGTCCTGTATGAAATAAAGTTATTACTACTGTCGTTCTGCCACATACACATTTTGAGTAAAAAAAGTCTCACTTTTTAAGCAGTGTACCAAGTGTGATCCATTTGGAGTGTATCTTACTATTAGGCAGTTTACAACGTGCGTGTTAAATGGCAGGTCTTGTTATGCACATTTGAGTGGCTGTCTATTAAAAAACGTTCTCCCTCCATTACGTAGGGTCGCCAGGTGTCCAGTATTGTACCGGACTGTCCTGTATTTGGACACTCTATCCAGTAAAAAATTAGAGGTAATACTGGACATGTATGTGTCCGATATTACTTATCTGGACATAGTGACCTGACCGGCTTGGGGGGTGGGCGGGGGGGGGGGGGGCGCGGGATTTCACCCAAGCAGGGCTGTTGCTAGGGGCCTGGTCAGCTTCTTCCATCCTGATTGGCTGCTGCTGGGTAATGCAGACAATCAGGAGGAGGTGTCAGTAGCCTGGGGGTGGGGCCAAGGAGAGGAGGAAGCAGCATGGAGTGGAGAAAGGTGAGAGGTGTGTGTGTGTGTTTGTGTTTCTCAAGCATGTCGCATCTTTCACCATTGTGTCCAGTATTTTTGGAGAAGCCACCTGGCAACCCTATCCATAAGGGAGGCTACGAGAGCCTTTTGTGGGTGCAGTAATAACTTGCAAAGGAGGGGATACCACGGCGTGGGTTTCCATCTTAAAATGCATTGGCCACAGAATTTAACGAAATGACCCTCACTTATGAAAAGAAAACCACATGGGTGTCTGACTATATAATTTTTACCTTTACAACGTGTGACGTATCACACATATTACAATACTTTACATGCGCAATATAGAAGAGAAAAGGGTTTGATGATGACTCAGTTATGGAACCAAAACAGGGGTTTTCCTCCCTATGTTGCCATAGGAACTATTCTAATAAGTATACTGCTTAAATATTGTGGGGGGGGGGGGGGGGTTCTTGCCTTAGAGACTCTAGGTGGTCCAGCCGAGTTAAATCACCCTGCTCCTGTTTTCCAGTAGCTGCCTGGGTCTAAAATTGCAAAAAAAACCTACAAATATGGCTACCAGGGTCACCACCAATAAAAAGCTGAGACGTTATCGACCAATGACGTTGTGGATTTCTGTTGGTGACCTGGCGGCCATTGCTCTAGTTTTTTGCAAGACACACTGTCCAGTTAAAAATTAGAGGTATTACTGGACATGTATGATCGGCTTGTGGGAGCGGGGGGGGGGGAGTGGAAATTGCCCGAGCAGGGGCTGTTGCTAAGGGCCTGGGCAGCTTTCTCCATCCTGATTGGCTGCTGCTGGGTAATGCAGTCAATCAGGGGGAGGTGTCAGGAGCTTGGGGGGTGGGCCCAAGGAGAGGAGGAAACAACACGTGATCGTTTGGTGAACGTCAACGCGGTGAATGAGATCCCTTCCCCCCCCCCCCCGGAAAATGAGCATTTTTTAGCATGACGTACCCTGTACTTCGCAGGGCCCCTAGAGTGCAGGTTATATCATGGGGTGCATTTTTATTTAGCAAGTGGATCAAACGTGAAACCCAGAAATGGGCCGTGGGGCCATGGGATAAACGGCACAGAATTATAGGGCATGACTTTCCGATGCTCGGATGAGATTGACAACATCGCAGCCACACATTGGCTACGGGTCTCCTACCGCGTTCCAGCAACTCTCCAGCAGCAGACCATTTTCATTGGCTTTGCTGGGCCCTATCTAGCTGTAGGTTGAGCAACTCTGATTTATACTCTCATAGTTTGGAAGGGTGATAGTAATCTCAAAAAAAATCCCTCTTTACTTTTTTTTTTTTTAAACATAGGATTGAAGCAGGGGGTCTCCGGAAGCTGGACCCCATTAATTTCAGCTCTGGCGACCTTGCTACTGGAGATACAGGCCTACCTAGCGGGTGTTGGTAGCCGCTCCGTTCGGCTATCAGGGATCACATAATGATGGAGTATGTAGTAAAGAAAAATTGGGCACTGCAAGTTGATGAGGCTGATATGGGTTGATAAAAATTAATTTATTGGGGCATAATGAGCCAAGAAATTGAGAAAGCGCCCTGTGAGGCGAGAAACGCGTCAGGGGACTCCTGGGTTGTTTTGTTTCTTGGCTCATTATGCCCCAATAAATTAATTTTTATCAGCCCATATCAGCCTCATCGATTTGCCGTGCCCAATTTTTCTTTACTACAGTCTCCATCTACACATTGGAGCACGCCTGGGGACTGCTCCTTGATGCTGCTACATATCGACAGCTTATGGTGCATGATGCCTGACGGATTCTTCTACGGTCCAGTGGAGCATGCAGTGCTTAGCCCGCAAAATCATGACCGCGTGAGGTGAGACGCCGGTGCAGACGAGTCGCGGATACGTGACGTCACAGCGACACCTTCAACCGGAGCGCACGGCTGAGGAAAGTACTCCCTGTGAGGAGGTCGGTGTCACGGTGGGATTCCGGCGTGCTGCCGACGGATGACGTCACAGCGATTTATCCAACTCAAGCAAGCCAACCGACGTGAGGAGTCTCTCTGCCAAGGTCCGGGGACATCGGAACGGCGCCCCTACCCCGTGTGAGCATACCAGGGGTAGAAGTGCGTAGCGCCAGAAGTCCCATGAGTAACCAGAGATCAGAGAACAGAGACTCCACTTTGCTCACCACAAGGAGGTATTCACCGGCCTCAAGACAAGTGTCCACCCTCTTCCTTTCCCTCCCTTACCCGTCCCCCCCCCTTTCCCTTCTCCTTCTCCCTCACACCTCTGTTATACACCGTGTATATACATTAGGACTGGTACAGATGATATCATCTTCACACTACTGGGTCCAGACACGGAGAGGTTGTGTTCATTATCATCATGCATAGGGGAGACACTTTGTGGATTCATTTTATGTGACTTGGTATCCTCCTCATTATATATCGCGGCTCACTTCACCATCAAGACTTTTTCATTCCAGTCCCATCAATTCATTTTGTCCTTATTCATTACACCACCTCCACCTTATCCCTGTAGCGCACACTCAGGGGAGCTCCTCTCCCAATCCCTACAATAATGATGGAGTATCAAAGCTCCTGCGGGCCAGTAGGTTCGGAGGTAAGTATCTCTGAAAATGGGGAGTCCTGAAATTAAAGGGGTTCAGCTGCGGGGACCCCCCAATTTCAATCCATGTTAAAAAACAATTGCAAAGAAAATCGTACTGCTTGGAGTTTTTCTTTTATGTTATAATAATAACATAACATGTATGACACGCTTCATCAGGGGGAGGAGTCTATACCTATTATGGAATCATCATTTAAACCACTTTTGGGTCCTCTACTCCACTGAGGATCTTTATGGTTTTTAGCATTTGAATGTTTAAGTAATTTGATGCAATAAAACTTTTTTGTTTTTAATTTTTAGCTCTTCTCTCTCGGACTACAGCATACCACATAGCAGAATTATCGGTTCAGGCTATTTATGCCGTACACTATTTATCTGGCATTGAGTGCATATTTCGGGGTTGCTTTTGACTCTACCTCTTGTGGTCTTTTTTGTTGTTATATATGTTTACCCTTTTGCACCTGCATCTTTTAGGACCTTTCATATAGGAGAACAGTCTGATTCATCAGTTTTTTTATGTTATAATAATATTTTTTTTTTTTTTTTTTTTAAGCACATGAATTGTTTCTATAAAAATACAATGGAAATGTACGTTTGTAAATAACACAGCAATTCTCTGTTTGGGATTTTTTTTAAAATTCTATTCTACAGAATAGACTCCATTATAATTCACTGGAAAATGTATCCTCCGCCCAATGCAACTTAATGGAAGATAAAGCGATGTCCCATATTTTCTTACCGTCTACCTGAAAATAATATTTCCTTTGGCCAGTATGGACCACCCCAGATTTCCTCACTCCCGCTAACCAATAGATAAGGAGGGGATTGGCTTGGAGGCACGGCCTTGACATCAATGGGGCAGTGCTGTGACATTGTGGGACATTCTAAAGATGTACGCAGTGGCATTTTTCCCAAAAAGCTGAGTAGGTTATAGCCTAGAGTGGCAATTTTGGAGGAAGAACATGTGTGTGTGTGAGAGCCTTACCTTTTCTGGAGCAGGCCCCCTCCTGTAGCGTTGCATCGTCATGGCGACACATGACAACGCATTGGTAAATGATGATGGCTTGCCATGACAATGAGACGTCACATGCTGCCGTGACGTCATGACGTTACTACATGTTAAATGTTACATGTTAAAGCTCCCTCTACCCTTCGACTCCAACCACGGACTCCATGTCCTAGCAAATTAAGTACACCATCCCGGTAAAAAGGCTGTAATTCTCTCTGTAGTCATGACATGCCAGCTTTTTTTCGTGACCATGTTCATGTCCGGGGCCTTGGGACCTTTTCCAGCAAGCTACCACGCAACATCTGGCGGTCGTGTGAAAGTGGCCAATGGGTTTGGCCTCCCACATGGGGGGGGGGGGAGATCAGGAATGGACCTTCCCAACAGAACTGACCACGGTTCGGGCCTCAGTGAGGCGTTCAAGAGGGAGTTAATGAGTGAGACTATTCTCCTTCAGAATGGGACTATTATGGTACAGAACCACCAGATGTGTGGTAATGAGCCGTTTTGGCTGCTTCCTCGGGAGCAGCCTACCGGGCATGAGGCATTCATGGCATGTAGTTTCACTGCGGTCAGATACCTGCAGAACAATATTTTGTAGGCATTTTCTTTTGTGGTTGTGCATATTAACCCCTTGGCTGCCGCCATATATGTCCTCCGATCCTCATCCTCTACGCCCAGTTCCTCCTCTCATTTCTGCATATACGGGCATTTTGTCTCATAGATCAGACTCAGCAGCTGTGGATAAACTGCTGAAATTAGGCCCCTATCTAATTATCGGGAATCAAAGAGCAGCTCATCGTTGATGATAGTGGAATTAAGCTGTCTGGTGTGGACATGCATAATAAAAAAGTGCTTGAGTTGTAGGTACCTAAAATTCTCAGATTGGCCAGATTTTTCTGCTCATGTACGTCTGGCAATTGCATAATGGTTGACCCCAAGATAATATCCTGAACCCTGGTGATGCCAGTCTTCTTCCATGCGTTGAAGGCCTATATGAGAGACCTGATACAAAGTCTGGATTATTAAACAATGGAACCATTCCCGATCGTGGGGTGGAAGCTTAAATGGAATTTTTAACCGAACTCATAACGTAAGGGAATGTTTTATCACTGGGTGGGATTTGATCACCACTGGCCTAGATAACCTGATCAGCCAAAGGAGGGAATTAATATTGGCCGAACCAGCCTCAGCGTTTTCTATAGCCACCCACACTCTTTTAAACCTCCTACGTTTTCTTTTGTGCTTGTACTGTACTTGTTTATTAAAATAACATTGTAACTGGGACATGCAGGACAGCACTGGAACCTTCTCACCTTATAGAAGATTCCTCCTCGGGTATAGAAACACAAGTAGATCTGAGTTCCTCGACACTGGAATAAACAAAGAGTCTAAGACCGGCCATATGGAAGGGCGATATTTGAGTTAAACCATATGCACTGTGGCTACATTTAGTAATGTGTAATCCATTGTTATAATTGCTGCGTATTTTTATGGCTGATATGCAGGCCCGCCAACAGGGGGGGTCTGCCGGGGTTGGCGTCCCGGGCCACCTGAGTCAGGGGGCCCGGCCGCTTAGGCCCCCTGCGTGGCCGTGCCCATTTTATTAGAAGAAGAAAAAATATGGCAGTGATTTCCGTGTGCATGGGCAGAGCCGAGGTCCTGGTGCGCATGCGCAGGGAAAGCAGGGTGTCCGGCTGCTGCATGCGGGCCTGCTCCCCCCCCCACTCCCAGCTCCCCCCCTCTCCCAACGTGGGACAGAGGGGAAGAGCTGTGGCGAGCCCGCACCCGCCAACCCAGCTTCCCCTGCGTGCCCGCCAACCCAGCTTCCCCTGCACGCCGCCAACCCAGCTTCCCCCGCACAACGCCAACCCAGCTTTCCCCGCCTCCAGCCGTGGAATTAGACCGCTAGTCTCACCCCCTCTAGCTGCTGCTAGAATCACTATACTCTCTCCTAAATCTGTCTCTGCGTCTCTCCTGCTGAAATCCCTCTCTTGACTTCCTGTCAAATCCCGTATTACACACAAACTTCTCCTCACTTTTAAGGCTTTACAATCTCCTGCTCCTCCTCACATCTCAGGCCTAGTTTCTCGCTATACACCATCCCGACTTGCGTTCGGCTCAAGGATGTCTGCTGTCTACCACTTTTGTATCTAAAGCCCTCTCCCACCTATAACCTCTCTCACTGACTGCCCCACACCTGGAATTCTTGTCCCCTCAATATCCGACTAACACCCTCTCTATCCTCTTTTAAGAACCATCTTAAAATGCACCTCCTTAATGAAGCATATGGGTAGCTGATACTATACACCTCATACATCGGCTTTGGCCCCTACAGACGCACTTACCAGAACACCCTGCTACTGTCTCTGTACGTTTTTCCAACTTACCACTTAGATTGTAAGCTTTTTCCTTATGTTACTTTTATGTCTCAAGTGCTTATACCCATTATGTGTTCATTATTATGTCACGTGTATTACTGCTGTGAAGCACTATGCACATATAAATAAAAATATACATACATACTGCAGCTATTTAGCAGGCACTGTTTTCGCTTTCTGGGTCCTATATGTAATTTCTGTATGAAGGTTTTGTAGCCCCCTCATGGACGGCTACTGTTTCTATAAGGGGTAAACTACCTTAAGGGGTTAACCTGGTGGGATCACTCAAGCTTCACCCCTCCCCTTTCTACCCTCTGACCAGTGATGTCACCACAGGAAGCACAGAGGATATATATATCCCCACCCTTCCATTCTGGAACAATGTTCCGTCCGGACCTCAATGTAAGTCCTGTATGTAGCGTTTCTATGTATTTAGTCTGCAGCTAGTGTGTCTATGTCACTGTTTATTGTTTTTCAGTTTTAGTAACATGCTCCGATCATTAGCCAGCTCCTATTAAAGGATTAGGAAGCTTACGTTTGCAGGAGAAGGGTACCATTCTGTCCTCATAGGGTTGCTTATACTGCAACTTGTGCTCTCTTTGGATTTGGACCAATTAAACCAGTCCATTTATCCCATCCCCTCTTCCCCCCCATCCGATCTCTCTCCCCCTCGCCCCATCCAGAGAAATTTCTAGAGCAGAGTTAACAGAATCCTGGTAAGTGGCCCTGAGAGAGTGGGGAAAGGGGACTCTCTCTCTCTGGGGGAAAGAAGGCCCCGCAGCAGCTGGGGGACGGGACGTTGATGGCCACTAAAAGTGAAATGTGTGTAGTTTAGAAAACTACAGACAATAGCCAGATCCTGGGCTGTCAGCCTCAAACAAAACTTAACAGTCTTGAATTATTACTTGTGCAGTCCAGAGAGAGGTGACAAATAGGTCACCACTTAGTGGGAGGACTTTATTAAATATAAGAAATTATGGGCCTGGCAGCAATTCATAAGAGTAACAAATGGATATCTCTCACCATTGCGATTAGACAAATCAAATCATACCATACACTGCATGGATAAGAGGCGCAAAAGACAGGCAGACTGTTTCTCCTGCGAAAATAGACGTTAGGCTGTGAAATTTTAGGTGCAGGCATGCATGTGGAGAGCACTGACACAACCGTGAAGATGGCGTCTAAGTATTTGGGAAATGGTGTTATGAGTGTTTATATATTGAGTCAGGTTTTAAACGTCAGAAGAAAATGTTTTTATTCCCATTAAGTCATAAAGGTCACCAAAGTTGCTGATTTACAACAGGGGTGGGTCTTACGTATGTTTCAATGCAAGAAGGTCTGAGCATAAATATTGGCATGTTTGAATAGAAAATCAGAATTCAACAGGGGTGTGTTTGGGATCAGACACATTAATATTTATCTTTGTGCGCCAGTGACCTCTCTGGAAAGAACTTATGATGTGTGGTATCGTATTGTTTAGGGATTTCTGTTTGTTTTATCCTTTTATTTCAAGAAACGGTTTTGCTCTGGATGTTCTTGTAATAATCTTTTTTCTGTCATCTATGCACTGTCTTTTTGTATATTAAAGCCAAACTTTAATAAGTAGTGACTTTGGTCTCTGATTGAACTGGTTGCACCATTTGTAGAGGGTAAAGTACATTTTTGGACACATTTTGCTACAACAGATTTGTGTTTTGTTGCTTGCATAGTTTTTTCTTTAATAGATAGGGACCATTAGACTTTGGCAGATATATATAATTGAATATTTGTCATTTCTTGGGTGGTGGCGGCGTATAGATATGATTGCAATTGAGTAAGGGGTAAAAATTAACTAATTGAAAGTATCTTACGTAGGAGAAAGTTGAGTTGGCTGGAGTAGCCGTGTATATTATCCCTGGTTGCATATCTAAGTCACGTGCTGACTAGTTTGCTGTTCGTGACAGATATACCATTGGATTGAGTAGAGATATTGTTCATTTGAGGGACCTTTGCGGAAGGTGAAAGTCGAGCAGCTTGCGGGCTGTGTATTAACCCTTGTCCCGTATGCAGGTCATATGCTCACAGGTGTGCCGTACGCGACAATATATATATATATTCCTGTGCTTACCCCCTAACGACCCCATTCTTTTTTTCTGTAAACCCCTCACTACTGTATAACTCATAATAAAAAATGAAAGTGAAATATATATATATATTTTTAATCAAAGATAAATATTTATTGAGTATATGTATATAAGTGCATAGAAATAACTTCAAAGGTTTTATTGCTAAAACCTTGTTTGCATATTGTAAACTACATATGTATAGACACCGCCATAGCATTTACTTCCTATGGAGCATCTCTATCCCAGACTGATTGAAAGTAACGGGGACTTATAGATGTAACCCCACAGCCTGTTTTGTTTGCATTGAATTTCTCCTTTAAGAGATCTCTTCTTTCCCACACTGTTTTTTTATTTTTAAATCTTATCTTCCATTCTGGAGATAGAAGCGTTTAAAATATTAAGTTAAAATGGAGCTCTCTCCCAGAGCCCACTGCAGTCTAAAGGTTACCATGGTAACCTCAGAAGCTAGCGAGTAGGAAACTAACAATATTTAAACACACACACACAAAAAGAGGAGGACGTGGTTGTCACGGGAGACCAGTGCTTTTAATACTAAAATACCTGGATCCTTTCATTGAACAAAGCGTGAGATAAAATAAATTGTGATTTATTTACACGAGAAACACACACCGCTTGATTTACAAAATAACACGAATAAACACTTACTGGGACAGGGCAAAACGAAATAAAATGTTTCCGGAACGAACTTCACAGAAATAAAGTCTCTAGGCACCAATTCCCAGGAGCGGGGTTGGAGCGCAAACAGAGCCGCGAAACAGTCTTTGGCTAGTGGCGCTGCCTGCAACCACTCTTACTCCGCCGAAGGTAATACTTTCGTTTCCCCAATGCAGGATTAGTTAGCAAATCCTTAGTCCTTACGAATACTGGAAACTGGATACAAATCTTGGTTACGTTGTTAAAGTCTTTGTACCGCACGCTGAATCTCACGTGTTACATGATGAAACTAACTCCTGACTGGCTGCACTGGACTTTTTAAAAACAGCAAAAGCCTATCTGTATCATGTGCAGCCAATCTTTTGCGTGGGAACCAATCATCCCACCTATAGCAGAGTTCTTCAAGTCTCTACAGAACCTGGCTGAGAGCTTCAGTATAGCAACTGAGCATGTGCGTTAAATGCCATCTTTCCCCATTTGTCATGCAAGCCCGACTCTGCGCCTGAAAGTCTGCCATTTGCCAGGATGCTTATTGAGATTCTCTTCCTTCATCTCTCTTTGCTAACAAAAGGTTTAACACGTCCATATCCTGGCAACCCCAATGGTTAACGCCTTCTTCTCCTAAACTTTGAAGCTGGTAGGCGGAGTAGCTCCCTATGCAAATGGACTTTTATCCATACTAAATGACTTCCGTACTGTAATAAAAATATAACCCTTGGGGATTGTTAAAAACCATTTTCTTTTTCTCATATTCAGAAAAACATTGTTACAATAAACTATACATTTAAAACATGATATGATCCTCGCCACACAGAAAATTCTGACACATTTTACAGGACTGCAGCCAGCCCTGGGCTGCAGAGCTGACACTCCACATTTAACTTTTATGACTCAGGGGACTCTGTTACATGGCTTATACAGTTGATACATGGTATTAACCTCACCCTTTATCCCTGGGAGAGAGACACAGGCATTTTGAATACATTTCCAGTATTATTACCCTGGTTGGGTTGCAGAGCTGACACTCTACAATTCCCAATCTGGCACCCAGCCGGGCCAAATACCTTTATTAATGGCATGGGTTCCACTTCACCATCACAGTGGTCACTAGCACTATGGGAGCTATGCACTAAGCTCCGAGCTTTCGCGCCGGCCTGAAAAAAATTAGCACGTCCGATAAAAAATGAAGCCGGCAGCGCGATTCACTAAGGCTCTCAGCCCATTTTTTATCGGACGTGCCCAAACTGGCTTATCGTGCGTGCAAGGTTTTTTCCCTCTGTTTTTCCCTCTGCTAGCGCACTGAAACTTCCCGTAAGCTAGCTGAAAAATAAGCCGCCTGTGACATTTGCATGGAGATTCTGCATCTCTATGCAAGGCTGTTGCAGGCGATCGTACACTAAATAAATACATTTTAATAATAGTGTACATGAGCAGGGGGTCTCCGGAGCTGAACAGCATTGGTTTCAGGTCCGAGGACCCCCTACTTCAGGAGATGCAGGCCCCGTTATGGGGTGCCGATATCCCCTGCAGAATTGCAATGTCCCGGTCACGTGACGCGGACGCTTGAAAGTGCAGGGGATACTGGCACCCCATAACGGGGCCTGTATCTCCTGAAGTAGGGGGTCCTCGGACCTGAAACCAATGCGGTTCAGCTCCGGAGACCCCCTGCACATCTACACTATGAAACACATGTATATTAAAAAAAGATTTAACAAACATCAATACACGACCCCCCCCCCCCCCTCCGCCCTAACACATACAGTACAATAATGTGCAAAATTACTATTATCCAGATATGGATAATAGATTATTTGCCCATTATTAAACACCGCATTAGCATACCTAAATAAAGTAAATAAAAACAGTAGCCAGCTAATCCAATGAATACAAGCAGTAACAACATCAACAATGAATTAATTAAACCATTAACCAATGAAACCAATTAATTCCTAAACAAACTCAAAATGAATAGTAACACTAACCAATCAAACCAATGAATTACTACAACATTAATTCATGTAAACATTAAAAGACAAAGAAATACATTCAAACAATATCTGAAATAACCATAAAACGCATTAGCTAACATAATAAAACATTAACTACAAACGAACACCAATCGCAAACATTTTATTACATTAAGCAGGAAAAAAACAAACAATCACATCCACATAAGAAACTGACATTAAAAAAACCAACAGCAATACCAAGCCACAAATGCCCCCCAAATATTGTCATAATAATGTATTAATCTGTACCCTAAAGTGGTACAGATTAATATATTATCAGTCAATGTGCCTCCCCCAAAAAATCAAAAAACACATCCAAAGAAGAAACCTGTAAAAAGATGACGTGACGAAGCCGGCGTCACATGGTATTTCAGCCAATCAGATCGTGGGAACCAATTCCACACTCTGATTGGCTGAAATACCATGTGACCCCGACCATTTTGGATTTAGTGAAGTCATCTTAAAGGCAAATGAAGCACAGCCATTCTGATTGGCTGGCATCATTCCCTTTAAGTGACGTCATGTAAAAAAAAACCCCATTAAAGTAGGAACATGGTTTGAACAGCCAATCAGGTGGCTGTTAACCATTTTGAGGCTAAATGTGACGTCACAAGCCCTATTTAAGGCCGTGACGCCTAATTTGAGTCCAAGAAGACGACGAGACAACATCGGTTGGGATTTACCATGGGTTTTTTTGGATTGACAGATGAAGATAGAAGATAAAGAAGATCAAGAAATGGTGACAGATGAAGATAGAAGAAGGTGATTAAAGAAAGAAAAAAGAAGATTTGGGTACCTGATCCGGATCTTCATGCGGATGGCATCGGATGCTGTTGGAGGCCTTCAAGGTACGTGAGCTTCCTGTTACCCCGGGAGTCGGAGGGCCACCGCTTCTAATGATAAGTAATATATTGAATGTTTGTAAATGTCTCTTTTTACAGGTTTCTTCATTAGATGTGTATTTTGATTTTTTGGGGGAGGCACATTGACTGATAATATATTAATCTGTACCACTTTAGGGTACAGATTAATACATTATTATGACAATATTTGGGGGGGCATTTGTGGCTTGGTATTGCTGTTGGTTTTTTTAATGTCAGTTTCTTATGTGGATGTGATTGTTTGTTTTTTTCCTGCTTAATGTAATAAAATGTTTGCGATTGGTCTTCGTTTGTAGTTAATGTTGTATTATGTTAGCTAATGCGTTTTATGGTTATTTCAGATATTGTTTGAATTTATTTCTTTGTCTTTTAATGTTTACATTCATTAATGTTGTAGTAATTCATTGGTTTGATTGGTTAGTGTTACTATTCATTTTGAGTTGGTTTAGGAATTAATTGGTTTCATTGGTTAATAGTTTAATTAATTCATTGTTGATGTTGTTGCTGCTTGTATTCATTGGATTAGCTGGCTACTGTTTTTATTTACTTTATTTAGGTATGCTAATGCAGTGTTTAATAATGGGCAAATAATCTATGATCCATATCTATATTTTGCACATTATTGTACTGTATGTGTTAGGGGGGTGTATTTAGTTAGAAATAATGTTTAGTATTTTTGTAGGCACAACATTGGAACCGCAGGCCCGCGGGGACCCTGGGACAGCCGCGGGGTCAGCCGGGGACACCCGCGCGACCCCCGGCCTCCCTCGGGTACCCCCGCGGGGTCAGCCGGGGATACCCGCCGGCCTGTCGTATGGGTTTTGCGCCTGCAAAACGGTAAACAAATAATTTTTTCTAAGTCCTGCTTTTTCATCACCTGCCTTTAGCTAGTGAGCTTTATTCAGAGCAACTTTCATGTACAATAAGTTTGCGTTGCTTAGTGAATCCCGCAGAAGGGCAGAATTCAGCGCAAACAGCTCATCGTACGAGCAAAGTTGGACTTAGAAAAATTTCCAGGAAGAAGTCCGTTTTAGAGCGCAAAGTGCCTGTTTGCGCGGCTTAGTGAATAGCGCTCGGCGGAACTTCACGTTCTTTGCGCTCTTAAAACGACGTATCACTGCTTAGTGCATAGCCCCCTATATGAGTTAAATTTATATAGGCTTATGATGGGATTCCTGCAGCTCCGGGATAGTAGAAGCGAAAAACTCTTTCTGCTGTGGTCCCAAGGCAGGTTTATCTGTGCTACACCTGTAGTTTCAGGTGCTACATTCTGCAGGATCTGCATCGTTCTGTCGGCTTCTGTCTGCACTCAGCAGTAATCAGGTTATTATTGCATGTCTCATGCGGTTATTTTCGTGGCATCTAGAAAAGCTTGTGCCTCGCAGCAGATTTTCCTGAAATGATCTGCTCTGATCAGTTCCTGTTTCTCGCACTTCCCCTCCGCCGATGTCTATCTCTTGATAACACTTGCGCTTTTCGGTAACCTGCTCTTGCAGGCTAAGCTTTTCCCTTCCTTGCAAAGTATCGGAGGCGCACACGCAGAATACATGTACATTTGGGCAGGTGGGGTGGAGAACGAAAAAAACAAAGAAGGGGCGCAAATAAAACCAAACCAAAGGTGAAAATAGTGTTATGGATAATGGCGTACACTATGCAGTAGGTGATGAGCTAGAGGCTGTAAATCTGGATACTGTAATGAAGGAAGAAAAGGCCATAGTGTAATACTGTATGAATCATTATATTAAATGGGGAGGAGAATGAGGCAAATGTTTTAACCCTGGGGTGGCCAACTCCAGTCCTCAAGGGCCACCACACAGGTCAGGGTTTCAAGATATCCCTGCTTCGGCACAGGTGGGTCAATCAGTGACTCAGTCAGAATGACTGGACCACTGATTGAGCCACCTGTGCTGAAGCAGAGATATCCGGAAAAACCTCACCTGTTGATGGCCCTTGAAAACTGGAGTTGGCCTCCCCTGGGTTAAACACTTTCGCTGCCAGAGGGGGTGGGGTGCAATGCATTGTGTTACAGAAGCAGTTCTGTACAGTTCCGCTGCAATTTGGTGATGATCTTTGATCCTATGAACCATCTGGCTCATGTGAGCTTATATACAGTTAGGTCCGGAAATAATTGGGCACTGACACAATTTTCATATTTTTGAATTATGAATTCAGCAAGTGAAATGCATGCTCGATCGGGTTGAGATCAGGTGATTGACTCAGCCATTGCAGAATATTCCACTTCTTTGCCTTAAACTCCTCCTGGGTGGCTTTCGCAGTATGTTTTGGGTCATTGTCCATCTGTAAAGTGAAGCACCGTCCAATCAACTTCGCTGAATTTGGCTGAATCTGAGCATACAATATATCCCTATACACTTCAGAATTCATCCGACTGCTTCTGTCTTCTGTCACATCATCAATAAACACTAGCGACCCAGTGCCATTGTAAGCCATGCATGCCCATGCCATCACACTGCCTCCACCGTATTTTACAGATGATGTGGTATGCTTCAGATCATGAGCCGTTCCAAGCCTTCTCCATACTTTTTTCTTTCCATCATTCTTGTACAGGTTGATCTTAGTTTCATCTTTCCAAAGAATGCTGTTCCAGAACTGGGCTGGCTTTTTAGATATTGTTTGGCAAAGTCTAATTTTGCCTTTATATTTTTGAGGCTTATGAATGGCCGCGACGGGCCAAACCGGAAGTGACGCGACGCGACCTCGGGAGTGGGATAGAAGGCAAGCACTGAAGCTGCGCGTCTATAATTTTACGTGTCTATGCACATTGTGCAAAATGTGAGTTCAATATTCATTGTTTTATAAATATATTTGAGTGAACATGCAATGTTGCACTAAGAGTGTCATCTCTTTTATTGAGGGTTTGTCCTGCTGAACCTGGTACTTCATGTCAAGCAAGTCTTCCATACATACACACTGCTGGTATTTGATTGAGAAATTGTGAGTCCCCACTTGTGATTTTTGAAGCTGTTTTTTCCTGTTGAACGTATTACACTATATTATATATATTTTTTTCACATACGGTGACATCTGCGCTTCCCTCAAGTTTCTCTCTACAATCAACAAAAGGAGGAATTTGATCTTCTCCTCAAGGGTTAAGCTGCGAAGTTCACTGTTTTACATTTATTATTCACTTTATTATTTATTAAGCACCATTTAAGGTTATTATTGCACCACTTAATTATTGCACCTCTTATAGAAGCGCCTCACACCCCCCCCTTTTTCTCACTTGGATAATGATATGCCTACCTCCTGGAGAGTATTGTATTGTATGTCTTCATTTATATAGCGCCATTAATGTACATAGCGCTTCACAGTAGTAATAGACGGGGTAATCAAATAAATAACAGATAATATAAATAACAGATCATGGGAATAAGTACTTTAGACATAAAAGTAACATTAGGAAGAGGTGTCTCTGCCCCGAGGAGCTTACAGTCTAATTGGTAGGTAGGGAGAACGTACAGAGACAGTAGGAGGGAGTTCTGGTAAGTGCGTCTGCAGGGGGCCAAGCTTATTTATCATGTGTTCAGGATATCCACAGTGCTATTCATATGCTTCTTTAAGCAAGTGTGTCTTAAGGTGGGTCTTAAAGGTGGATAGAGAGGGTGCAAGTCGGGTACTGAGGGGAAGGGCATTCCAGAGGTGTGGGGCAGTCAGTGAAAAAGGTTTAAGGCGGGAGAGGGCTTTAGATACAAAGGGGGTAAAAAGAAGACATCCTTGAGAAGAACGCAAGAGTCTGGATGGTGCATAACGAGAAATTAGGACAGAGATGTAAGGAGGGGCAGAAGAGTGTAAAGCTTTAAAAGTGAGGAGAAGAATGGAGTGTGAGATGCGGGATTTGATCGGAAGCCAGGAGAGGGATTTCATGAGTAGACATGCTGAGACAGATCTAGGAAAGAGTAGAGTGATTCTGGCAGCAGCGTTTAGGATAGATTGTAGGGGAGACAGGTGAGAGGCAGGAAGGCCGGACAGCAGGAGGTTACAGTAATCATGACGGGAGAGAATGAGGGCCTCAGTCAGAGTTTTAGCAGTCGAGCAACAGAGGAAAGGGCGTATCTTAGTTATATTGCGGAGGAAAAAGCGACAGGTTTTAGAAATGTTTTGAATGTGAGGGGCGAATGTGAGAGAGGAGTCGAGTGTGACCCCTAGGCAGCGTGCTTGGGCTACTGGGTGAATGATGGTAGTTCCAACAGTAATGTGGAAGGAGGTAGTAGGGCCAGGTTTGGGAGGAAGTATGAGGAGCTCTGTTTTAGCCATGTTGAGTTTAAGGCGACGGAGGGCCATCCAGGATGATATAGCAGAGAGACATTCAGAAACTTTGGTTTGTACAGCAGGTGTAAGGTCAGGTGTTGAAAAGTATATTTGTGTGTCGTCACTTGGCTGGATGTTGTGAAGGGGTTTTTCTTTACCATGGAAAGGATCCTACGATCATCCACCACTGTTGTCTTCCGTGGACGTCCAGACCTTTTTGTGTTGCAGAGCTCACCAGTGCGTTCTTTTTGTCTCTCTTAATGTACCAAACTGTTGATTTGGCCGCTCCTAATGTTCCTGCTATCTCTCTGATGGATTTTTTTTTTTGCAGCCTAAGGATGCCCTGTTTCATTAGCATTGAGAGCTCCTTTGACCGCATGTTGTGGGTTCACAGCAACAGCTTCCAAATGCGAATGCCACACCTGGAATCAACTCCAGACCTTTTACCTGCTTAATTGATGATGAAATAACGAAGGAATAGCCCACACCTGTCCATGAAACAGCTTTTGAGTCAATTGTCCAATTACTTTTGGTCCCTTGAAAAAGAGGGGGCTACATATTAAAGAGATGTAATTCCTAAACCCTTCCTCCAATTTGGATGTGAATACCCTCAATTAAAGCTGATAGACTGATACACTTAAGCCCATGTTCATTATTTAACGGTAACTTGAATTTGTTTTGGTATACAGCCGAAATAACAAAACTTGTATCAGTGTCCAATTATTTCCGGACCTAACTGTGGAGAGAAAGAGAGAGAAAGAGAGAGAAAGAGAGAGAAAGAGAGAGAAAGAGAGAGAAAGAGAGAGAAAGAGAGAGAAAGAGAGAGAAAGAGAGAAAATATTTCACTTGAACTAGATGGTACATAGGATCAAAAATCCTCGCCAAATTGCAGCTGAACATATACTGTATACGGTATATGTTTAATTCAAGGGATTGCTACTTTAATCTTCCAGTGACAGGCATTGGGATGAGGGAGCTTTCTACAGAGAATTCGTCAGAGTTTTAGCTATCGGGGATAGATAGGGGAGTTAACAATCCGTTATATAGCAAACAGAGCTTCATCGGTCTGTGAGTGGTACTTATAACATTCCCAGTTGCATCAGTGGGACTAAATTGGTGTAACAACAATCAGTAGCACATTTTGTCAAAGGAAAAAATCTAATTGAAAGCCATTGTTTCTTTGTATTTGTTTGTATGACTTACATGTTGTTCCTTTGCACCAGTGTTACAGCCAGGAGATTTGGGTAAATGACTTCCCATGACATATCTAATGGTACAAACGAGTGACGCTGCTTCCTAATTTGTAAGACTCATTCCACGTTAGGAATGGGATACAAATGAGGGGCCATAGTGTTTCAAGGGCGATGTATTGCATTGCGTACTAAATATACACTCGTGTAGAGCTTTACTCCTAGAATGCCAGCATCTTGCCCCGTGAGCATGTCCTGGTCTTTTAAAAAACAAACAAAAAACCCCCACCTTTTTTTGTGTTAAAAATCATGATTTTCTTCATCTCGAGCTTCTGAGGTCACGGGAACGCCACGGCCCCTCCCCCTCTTCCGTTCCTCGTTCGGTCAGATTGCGTTCAGCGTTCCGTAGTAGCGCAGATAGCGATCTCAACTTAAAAAAAAAAACAGCAAAAAGCCCACGCCGTAGCTACTAAGGGTTAAAATCAATGATCTGATTGCAATAAGCAAACTGAAAAAAGCAGCTATTCATATGCATATGGTGTAGTAACATCTCCTTATGTTTGCTTATTATTAGATGCATTAAAAGCACCTACTTACCCTCTCTGGCATGGAGACAAGGTTCTGCGGCACTTGCATCCTCTCTGTCGCTATATGTTTCCCACATTCCGACAGATTTCTGGCACCAGCGATGCCTTGTGCATGCTCACTTGTATGCCTGGTGCTTGTACCAACAACATATTTATATTATAATTCTATTTTTAACATGATCAGTATGTTTAGACTGTACTAGTTACACTAAACAGTACTGCACACTGCTATTGTTTGAAAGTATGACAATGTATTCTATTCATATGTAACAAATACAGACGTAATAACAGGAACCTATGTCATATTTCCATATTATTTACAACATATTCATCAATTCCAACAATTCAATTGTGCAGTAGTGTTTTGTATATTGGTAACTTTTTAGGAGATCACCATGCACCAAATCATCACAAGTTGTGATATTTTTCAATGGACGACAAAGATAGTTCTTGATGGATCGCAGAGTAGACGGGAACTAGTCCCAAATATCGGTGCTCAGTAGACAAATGGACAATAGTACATGAAGATTCTAGTATAGAATATCACTTGAAGTGGGCCTGAGCTCTGATTAAAGCTTAGTGAGACTCTTGAGACCGGTGCATACATCTCCTATATGAGTGGAAAGTATAACAGTCCCTGTGATAAAGACAGACCTATGTACACTGGCGACACACTTTATTCGAGCTCGGCTAGTCCCACGAATTCGGGTATACCCGGGTGTATTGAGGTTTGTGACTGTTTTCTGCCCGAGTGCATTGAGGTATTTTCCAAGCAGGGATTGAAGCATTTTATTCCCGCTGGCTGCAATACTGCACAGTATATATATATATATATATATATATA